>JBBDGP010002036.1:600000-767500 GCA_037952835.1 Lithobates septentrionalis
AATACTTACCTGAGCCCCCTCTCTGTCTAGAGATGACCACAAGTCCCTCGGCCATCTGGGACTCTCCCTCCTGATTAGCTGAGACACAGCAGCGGTGCCATTTGCTCCCACGGCTGTCAAAGTTAGCCAATCAGGAGAGAGAGTGGGGCGGGGCCGAACGCCAGCTCCATATCTGAATAGACACACAGAGCTGAAGCTCAGCTCGGGTGCCCCCATAGCCAGGAGCAGCAAAGAAGAACCCAGAAGAAGAGGATCCAGGCTGCCCTGTGCAAAACCAACCACACAGAGCACGTAAGTATAACATGTTCGTTATTTAAACAAAAACAAAAAAACGAGACTTTAGCCCTGGTCCACATTGGAGCAATTTGACATGTCAAATCGCATGCCAAATCAGCGGCAATTGGCGGCAATGGCACCGCCCAAATTGGTGCGACGCCGCATTTGCGGTGACACATCGATTCCCAAAAGCAGTTTCTGTACTACTTTTGGCGACTTCGGGTGCGATTTTCCATAGACATCTGTGAAGGAACCCGCACAGATGTCTCTGAAATCACCCCCAAAGTCAGGACTGACATGCGGGAATGAAATTGTGCGAGTTCAGCTGAACTCGCATGATTTCATTCCCGCTGCCAGTGTGAACCTGGGCTCACAATCACTTTAAAGGCTTGGCATGTTTGGTATCTTCGTACTTGACACAGCCCCATCTTTTATATTTTAGCAAACAATGGGTATAATATTGTGTCAATGTGCAGTAAAATTCATTTTAGTGTACTTTTTTCCCTCTAAATATGTGTTTGATAAACATATGACCATATATCGAGTGACATACAAAATTGCACCTACCACCATTTTCATCGGCAGGGCCTCTACTTTCAGAAAATATACAATTGTTTGGAGGTGGAGGGGGGGGGACTTTTCCTAGCATAAAAATGCAGATTGTAACATGTATTGTTGGGTGGCACAGTGGTGTAGTGGGTAGCACTCTCACCAAGCAGTAAAAAGGGTCACTGGTTTGAATCCCAACCACGACATTACCTACCTGGAGTTTGCATGTTCTCCCTGTGCCTGTGTGGGTTTCCCCTGGGTACTCCGGTTTTCTCCCACACCCCAAAGACATGCTGGTAGGTGGCTCCTGTCTAAATTGGCCCCTGTATATGAATGTGAGTTAGGGACCTTAGATTGTAAGCTCCTTGAGGGTAGGGACCGATGTGAGTGTACAATGTATATGTAAAGCGCTGCGTAAAATGACAGCGGTATATAAGTAACTTAAATAATAATAACAATGTACGAAAAATCCAAACGTTGTCCTGGGCAGACAATTTGTAAAGCCGTTGTTTCCATCACTCTGATTCTGGACTTTGCAGAACACACAAAAGATCTTTTTTTATTATCAGTAGGTTTTAGGATCCTGCAGAATGCGGCTGAAAAGTCTTGAGGACAATAATTTGTTCCATTGTAATAAGAACTGTAAATGTTGGCATGAGTACCCTTCCCAGGCCTGCCTTCCTTCGCTAACGATCTTAATGCCTCCCGCTGGCCAACACAGACAGTGTGCTCATTTATTGCAACGGTCAACATTTCTTCCCCTCCTGCCAAAAGAAAAAAAAAAAAAAGTTTAAGGGGAGAAAGTCTTATATGATCATGTCAGGCAGGAGGGGTTAACTGAACTGCATTCAGGAAATTTCTCACATCCTGCATCCCCGTCCCCTGTAACTGTATATTATGGTGCTGTACTGCTCAGACAGCTGATGAAAGCTTTTTCTCAGTCAGGATAAGATGTCAGAACAGCTCAAGACAAAACAGCCGTTCTCTCTCCCAGTCCAGACACTTATACTGCTGATGTGTGCTAGCTGTGTTCTTATTTCTTCCAGAGCACAAGGTAAGGCTTAAATACTTTTTTTCCTTGTAAACGTGCGCACACTGTGTATTGTTGCTGCCTTGGGCAAGTTTTATGTTCCTCTCTGAGAAAAAAAAAAGAAGCAAAACTTGTACTTTGTTTTGCCGATTGCACTCACGGTCCCCATTGTTCCCCCGCCGTCTCTCCCTTCTCCACGCTCTCCCTGCTGTTTTCACGACTAAATTTGCTCTGAAACGCTGTCAGTAAACTCGCCGGTCTCTGAAGTGCAGTCCAATTCATTCCCTGCAGAAGTAGAGTACAGTCTCAGATTGTTTTCCGCTTGCAGGGTATAGAAGTGCTGATAATGTGTGAATGAGGCTGCACTGGAGACTGGAGGGGGGGTGAAGCCTGGGGGCTCTGCTGCCTCTAGGAGACTTAAGCTGGATACACACTATACAATTTTCTGTAGATTGTTTTTTTCCTTCAGATTTACCAAAACCATATAATATGAGGTCTAGGGATGCCCCGATACCATTTATTTTACAACGAGTACGAGTACCGATACTTTTTTTTTTTAGTACTCACCGATACCAATTGCCGATACATACCGCAACTGTTTTGTTTTCACTTCAGCTGTCAGCAATGATACAAAGCATTGAAAAGTTATTTACAAATGAAATAGATGTTTTTTTTTTTTAATTTTGCGCTTTTTCAATGTGAAATGTGTAAATATATGTTAATATATATGTGTAAAAATATTCACTAACAAAACAAACAAACAAAAAAAGTTTTCATTGTTTATCGTTTATAAAATAGACGTGAACAAACAAAAAAAGCAGGAAAATAATAATTAAATGGAAGAGAATAGGGAGTTAATTAAGGCTGATTAGAGTAAATTAAGGGTTACTAAGGGGTTAAACAGAGGAACATTTGTTCATCCCTTTGATCTGCAGAAGAAGGAACAGAAAGATACAAAAAGAAACAATGTTTCTTTTAATTTTAGTGTTTCAGCGGCTGAGCAATGTTGTTAATAAACACCATGTGTATGGGGCTTAAGATTTGAAACATGTTTCAAAACTGTCCGATGGACTCGAGTCCGGTCGAAAAGTCAGCTCGTCTGTATGCTAGTTCAACGGACAAAAAGCCACGCTAGGGCAGCTATTGGCTACTGGCTATGAACTTCCTTGTTTTAGTCCGGTCTTACGTCATCACGTACGAATTCGACGGACTTTGGTTGATCGTGTGTAGGCAAGTCCGTTCATTCAGAAAGTCCATCGTAAAGTCCATCGAAAAGTCCGCCGGGCAAAGTCTGCCGTAAAGTCCGCTCGTGTGTACGCGGCATAAGACCCCATACACACTATATACAACTTTTGTTGAAATTTGTCTGATTTCCTTGAGATTAACCAAAACCATGTAATGTAAGGGCCTGCCTGATTGCATACAAATTGAAACTCTTAAGGATTGACCTCATATTATATGGTTTTGGTAAATCCGATGAAAAAAAATCTACAGAAAATTGTATAGCGTGTATCCAGCTTAAAGGAAATCAAACTACAAAAGTTGTATAATGTGTATCCAGCTTTACTTGTACCCCATTCAAATGATGCAGCAAATGCACAATACAGGGTGATGCAGAAAACGGATGCATTGAAAGGGAGCATGTTCTCGTAAATTAGCTACACTGCATCTTGCTGGGCTGCATTGATTGGATGCATTGACCCACAGCTCCCACTTCAATCCAATGAATGGAATACAAATTCACTGTATTAGAATCTGCATGGCAATGAGTGTAAGTGCAATTCACATTGCTGCATGTATAAGGACATGAATGGACCCTCACCATTTCTGATTGCTGGAATAGTTAAACTTTACAGTGTATCCTCATTGCTATCTTCATGGCCATTGATGTACACGTGCAACTTTTATCAGATCAACGGAGAACAGCAGTGAACCATCCAATATAGTACAGCCTAACTAAGACTCCAAATCTCTAATTTACTGCACACATCATCATATTGACACAGGGTTGTATTAAAAGAGTTGGTACTCCGTGGGCATTTATGGCAATACAAAAAAATCATTGTAATACCTTCATCACCTTAGTATTGATAGCTTAAACATGATCAAACATATGTATTATTGTGTTGGAGCCAAAGCAGTAGTAGCATAGCTCCCAACTGTCTCTGATTTCGAGGGACAGTCCCTGATTTGGAGCAATGTCCCTCTTTCTTCCTCATTTGTCCCTCATTTTGGTCTGATCTATAAAGCTGTACATAAAATGCACTATTTATCTTTCAAAAAGTGTTTCCCAGTGCTAAACCTTTCATCCAAATTCTCAATTGCTGCATTTGTAGATTTTAAAAGCCAATATGAAGGAATAGCAGTGGTAAAAAAAAGCCCTTGTGGATGTAACTAATCTGTTTTAGGTGTGTCCTATGCCTACATACTTTTGCTAGTAGGTGTCACTTGCTCCCATGTCAAAATGTTGGGAGGTATGGGTAGTAGGACCACAACCCAAAGACCATAGCCCCTATAATGCCGTGTACACGCGACCAGACTTTTCGACAGCAAAGGTCCCGACGGAACGAATCAGTCGGACAATTAGATCGTGTGTGGGCTTCATCGGACCTTTGCTGTCGAAAAATCAGACAGCCTTTAGATTTAGAACATGTTTCAAATCTTTCCGACGGACTCGAGTCCGGTCGAAAAATCCGTTCGTCTGTAGGCTAGTCTGACAGACGAAAACTGACGCTAGAGCAGCTATTGGCTACTGGCTATGAACTACCTTATTCTAGTCTGGTCGTACGTCATCGCGTTTGAAGCGATCGGACTTTGGTGTGATCGTGTGTAGGCAAGTCCGATTCGTTGGAACTCCGTCGAAAAGTCCTTCGGAGTTCAGGCGGACGAGAAGTCCGCTCGTGTGTACACGGCATAAGGCACTTAGAACTCAAATCCCCAATGTTTAGTGTAGTCAGACCAATAAAGAGCAAGCAGTGATTAGTTAGTATAAGTTGCTGCACATCATTACTCTTTATGCCTGGGTTTTTATTTGAAGTGTATGTAAACCCCAAAAAAGAAAATGTAATATAGACCCTTTTGGTCTATTGAAAGTGTATCTAAAATGTGCACTTTTAAGGTGCCTCAAGGAATATAGTAGGTTTAAAATAAGGGGGAATATACATCCCACACAGTTTTATTTATACAAATGTTTAAAGTTAAAGACAAACCAACATTTATCAAAAAAGGCTTGACTATGACATTCTCTTTGAATAAGTAATATCTCTCTAGAAAATATTTGTATCGATGTGTACTTGCAAACGTCCAGTAAACCTCATACTATAAAACACTTATCCCCACTCTCAGGGTTTCAATTAATGAACTTTTTGTTGTTGTTACATAGTTACATAGTAGGTGAGGTCGAAAAAAGACACAAATCCATCAAGTCCAACCTATGTGTATGATTATATGTCAGTATACATTGTATATCCCTGTATGTTGCGGTCGTTCAGGTGCTTATCTAATAGTTTTTTGAAACTATCAATGCCCCCCTGCTGAGACCACCGCCTGCGGAAGGGAATTCCACATCCTTGCCGCTCTTATGCCGCGTACACTTGGTTGGAATTTCCAACAACAAATGTTCGATGTGAGCTTGTTGTCGGAAATTCCGACAGTGTGTAGGCTCCATTGGACATTTTTTGCTGGAATTTCCGACAACAAGTGTTTGAGAGCTGGTTCTCAAATTTTCCGACAACAAAACTTGTTGCCGGAAATTCCGAGCGTGCGTACCCAATTCCGACGCACAAAATTCCATGCATACTCAGAATCAAGCAGAAGTGGCTATTGAACTTCATTTTTCTCGGCTCGTCATACGTGTTGTACGTCACCGCTTTGTTGGCGTTTGCAATTCACGACAACATTTGTGTGACCATGTGTATGCAAGAGAAGTTTGAGCCAACATCTGTCAGAAAAAAATCCACGGTTTTGTTGTCGGAATGTCCGATCGTGTGTACGCAGCATTACAGTAAAGAACCCTCTACGCAGTTGTATAATAGATGTCTATTATGATCTCTCTGCGTTTCGCAGGATTCACCACCCGCTTCTTCAGGAGAACAGAGCGCAAAGAGGTGCAATACTATGCAGAATATACTAAGTGAAAACAAATTGGACTGGGCACGTCCACATGAAGCACACACACCAGGTCTCAAATATTCAGCAGTTGCTGGAGGGACATGTGTGCATATGGGCCTTACATTTTAAGTTAAATGGCTCTATGGTCGCCTCCATTTTCCTATATCCTTGGCTGGGAATCAATCTTTGAATTGCATATCTGTCTTCTAACTTTGGCATCCACATATTTGGTTTGATTTGATTGGTCATTACATGTGCACAACATTTCAGACCTAATCAGACATTCTCAACATTGTTACCCTTGTGGCATACTTATTTTGGGGTACTGTTTTGGTTTCCCTGCGTTCGCGCGTGGAAGGACTAGCTTGAGGTGCCCCCATGTCCTAGGCTGTTGAATACTTGAGGCCCAGGGTTTGTTCTATGTGGATGTGCCCAGACCAATTTGTTTTTACACTATATATTCGGCATAGTATTACACCTCTCTGCTTACTGTTCTCCTGGAGAAGCAAGTGGTAAATCCTGCGAAACGCATAGAGAAGTTACATTTATTGAGCGCCCAAGAGTGGGGATATATGCTTCATATTTTTATGAAGAAAATGACATTTACTGGGACCGTAAGAATGGGGATATGTGTTCCATAGGTTTACTGGTTATATGCAAACATGTATCGATACATATTTTCTAGAGAGGACTTACTTATGCACAGAGAGTTTTATGGTCAAGCCTTTCTTGAATAATGTTGATTTGTCTTTACTTTTAAAGGTTTGTATGAATAAACTGTGTGGGGTGTACACTCCCCCTTATTTTATAACCTATTGTATTTGTGTATTCCTTGGGGCACCTTAAGGCTGGGTTCACACCATTGCGAATTGGATGTGGGTTCCCCGCATCCAATTCACATTAGCAGGAAATTTTGACCTGCTCTCTATGGAGCCGGTTCACATATCTCCGCAGCGGGTCCGGTGCGATTTGCACAAAAACATCTGTGCATCTTTTGGCCTGTTTCAGGTTCGAATTCAACCAAACTTCGGGCTGAAATCAGACCTGAAACGGTGAACCAGGATCCCTACCGTGAGCCACATGCGGCGATGTTGTGAACCCAGCCTTAACCACTTGCTTACCGGGCACTTAAACCCCCCTCCTATCCAGACCAATTTTCAGCTTTCAGCGCTGACGCATTTTGAATGACAATTGCGCATTCATACAACACTGTACCCAAATGAAATTTTTATCATTTTTTCACCACAAATAGAGCTTTCTTTTGGTGGTATTTGATCACCTCTGCGGTTTTTACTTTTTGTTAAAAAAATATAAAAAACTGAATTTTTTTAAAAAAAACAAATTTTTTATTTTTTTATATTTCGTTATAAAAAATTTAAAACGGGTAATTTTTCTCCTTCATTGATATACGCTGATGAGGCGGCAGTGATGGGCACTAATAGGCGGCAGTGATGGGCACTGATGGGTGGCAGTGATGGGCACTGATGGGTGGCAGTGATGGGCAGCACTAGCAGGTGGCACTGATTGGCACTACAGGTGGGCATTGATAGGTGGCACTTGTGGGCATTGTCAGGTGGCACTTGTGGGCACTGTTAGGTGGCACTTGTTGGCACTGTTAGGTGGCACTGTGGGCACTGTTAGGTGGCACTTTTAGGTGGCACTGATGAGGCAGATGTTGTGCTTCCACTTGGGGACCGATGTCCCTGACATCTGAGCCAGTGATCGGCTTTTTTCTCTACTCGCGCTGTTAGCGCGATTAAAAAAAAAAACGATTACCGATCTTTTGTTTACATCATGTGATCAGCTGTCATTGGCTGACAGCTGATCACATGGTAAGGTGCCGGGACCGGCCCCTTACTCGGATCGGTGATCAGCCGAGTCTCAGTGACTCGGTGATCACAGCGCGCCCTGCAGGGGGCGCGCAGGGAGCGTGCACAGGGGAGGCCGTCATATGACGGCCTCCCGGGAATGCAGGTCCGCGCTGTGGCCGTCATTCGGCCATAGCGCGGATGTCTAGTGGTTAAAGTCTGCTTTTTGGCATTGCTGCCTTTAACCTTTGGCATAGTATATGCTTTTATCCATTGAGCCCCACCTCCAATTAGGGTGAGTGGATAAGTGTCTGGCAGTATTACCGTATTATTTGTTTGGTTTGGTTTCCATATTTTTTCTTTATTTTCCTTACACTACATAGTTGAAGGTAAATCTAAAGGAAATCGAACAAGAAAATAGTATAATGTATGGGCAGCTTTACACTGACACATATAAGGCTGTCAACTTGCCATTCATCTTCAACAGCAGAAGTCACAATGGGCATGGTCTCAGTTCCTCTATAGGCCACAAACTTTATGAGGGGTCTCACTCCTTTTTTGGATTTCTTTTTAAGATGGGATGGAAAGATTCTGTGGCTGGGAGCTAAACACTCTGATGGGAGATATAAATGCTGAACCCCTGAGCTATATAAGAAGTTAATTGATGATTCAGCCCACCAGATCACACCCAAAACAGAAATATCTATTCCAGCTCGACTAACCCTTTACTGGCATGCTGAAAGTGAGTTGCTGGGACAAATACACTCTGCTTTAAGTACAAGCTGGTCACAAGCACCATGAAACGTGCAATAAAGGTAACTATTTAGAACAGCGGTTCTCAACTCCAGTCCTCAGGACCCACCAACAGGCCAGGTTTGCAAGATAGCTGAAATACATCTCAGGTGATATCACTTGCTGCTCAGTGATTGCAGTATTCTAGTCTGCATCTCCCCCAAGGTAATACTTAAAATCTGGCCTGTTGGTGGGTCCCGAGGACTGGAGTTGAGAACCACTGATTTAGAAGGTTACGAAATAATGCAATAGTGAGTTGATATAATTATGCTAGCAGAGGGCAGGATCTAATATTAACACACATGCCATTATTCCCTCATGATAAATTTATGAATACCAAGTTAATGCTTGGTTTACCACGCTGCCCTTAATTTAAACCTAGCACACTCCATTAATCTAACAAGTCAGCAGAGATGGTTGTGAAGTGAAGCAAGAGATGTGCTAAGTGCAGATAATTACTGGCCTATTGGTTCTGATTGGGAAACAAAAAAGGTACCCATACCTTACTGACATGCTTGTCTATCTCCCAACTGTCATAGATGGGAAAAGGAGGACACGCTTTAGCAGAGTACTACTGAACATGAGCAGAGGACATAAAAAATAACCCCAAAATGTAACAGTCAAGTTTACCGCGTTTACTTTAGCACTTTCCATATTCGTGAATGCATTTTCTAATATGAATGAAGCCTTATGCCGCATACACACGATCGGAACTTCCGTCAGAAAAAATCTTGGATGGTTTTTCCGATGGAATTCCAGCTCAAGCTCGCCTTGCATACAACACGGTCACACAAAAGTTCTCTGAACTTTCGACTGTCAAGAACTCGGTGACGTACAACACTACGACGAGCCGAGAAAATGAAGTTCAATGCTTCCGAGCATGCGTCAAATTGTTTCCGAGCATGCGTGATTTTTTTGCGCGTCCGAATTGCATACGGACGAACGCATTTTCGGATAGGAACTTTTCCCGACCGAAAAATAGAGAACCTACTCTCAGTCTTTTGCTGGCTGGAATTCTGCCAGCAAAAGACCGATGGAGCATACACGCAGTCGCATTTTCCGACAAAGAGCTCTCATCAGAGTTTTGCTGGAGGCATTTTCCGATTGTGTGTACGCGGCATAAAAGTGATACTTGTTAAAGTGAGTCTTGTTTTTTTTTCCATTTAAAAATAATACCTGCTCTGTTGCAGTGGTTTTGCACAGAGCAGCCCAGATCCACCTCTTCTTGGGTCCCTCTTTGGTACTTCTGGCCCCTCCCCCTGTCGAGCGCCCCCACAGCAAGCAGCTTGCTATGGGGGCAGCTGAGCCGAGCTGCTGCTCTGTGTGTCCATTCAGACACGGAGCCACGGCCCGGCACTGCCCCCGCTCTCTCCTCATTGGCTCACTGACTTTGATTGACAGCAGCGGGAGCCAATGGTGCTATCTCAGCCAATCAGGAGGGAGAGTCTGTGCCAGCCGAGTCTCTAGATCATAGGAGGAACAGGTATTAGGGGGGCTTCTGCACACAGAAGGTTGTTCTGCCTTTACAACTACATTAAAGTGGAACTTTAGTCAGAAAATTAAGTTCTGCTAGATGACTTCAGGTTTGCCCCTTTTGCAGGTATAGCTATGTAAAGCATTAAAAATAAGTGTCTATACTGTTTAAAATCCAGTAATACACTGTCTCAGCCTGCTCTGCACATGCTCAGTTGCTCTCCATGTTTAGGCACTTTTAGGCACTGCTGAGTTTTTAGAGGCCGATCTCCTGACAACTTTAAAGTAGAATTAAACCCTTCTATCCTTTACATCCAAGGAAGCTGCTTCTGTTTGATCTGCAACTGCCATGCTGTTGCACATGTGATCAGTTATGATGGTTTGACAGTTTGGTTGAGGACAAATAAAAATGTGACAGTTACTGTAGCAATCCCGGCATTCCAGGAATGTAACTGTTTTTTTTTTTAAACCTTTAAATCTATGATTTTATGATTTACTGCTGGGACTCTGGGCTTCTCTGGGATTTACTGCTGGGGCTCTGGGCTTCAGCAGATGACCTACTGTACAGGCCTCCGGCCTGTACAGTAGGTCATAACTCCTTCTCCAGGCCAGAATAGTAAGACATTGCTCCACTGTTGCTCCCTTGGAGAGCAAGGTTCTGCAGGAATTTTACTAGCAGGGGAACACAATAAGTTGCTGCCAGCAACGGGATCCTTAGTTTGATGTGAGTCTATGGCGGGCACTAGTGACTGCTTGAGGAGCTGTAGCACTGGTACATTGGTTGTAAAACAAGGTTTCTCTGCAATATCCAGTAAGTGATGCACTACTACAGATCAAACACAAATAGCAACAAGAGCTAGAGTGGGTATGCTCTGGGCAACCTAATTTAGGACATCATTTTAAGCTAACCAATGTACTTGTTACCAGTTATAAACCACAGTGGCATTACCAATTACACTTTAAATGCTTTTTGCATGTTAGAGAGCCCTGGGTTTTGGCAATCCTTGGTATGCTACAGTAATTTGCTGATGCCTACAATAATCTATAAGGAGTCTGCTCTAAGGACTTGGGATCAGGTAAGGTGAGCATAGCTTTAAGTGTTACTAAACCCACAACAGTAAAAAATCAGTCTATATATGCAGGCTTGTTATACTCACTGTGGAACCTAAGGGGTTAATCCTCCGCATTGTGTAAAAAGGCTGTTTGATCCCTGTCTTCTCTGATCCTTCCCTTCTTCTACTGTCCCAAATTCATCTCCTGATAGTACATAGCCTTTGGAGTCACTTTGCACATGCTCAGCTTGGTGTGTATTGATAGAGAATTTTGTTTTTTGGGAGGGTGCATATGATCAGTACAGGGCCAATCAGCACTGTCCAGACAGAGGGTCAGGGGTCATGCAGCCTCATAGGACAGTCAGAAGAAAATTAAAACTCCTCCTACAAGCTTTAACCACTTCAGCCCCGGAAGGTTTTACCCCCTTCATGACCAGGCCATTTTTTGCGATACGGCACTGCGTTATTTTAACTGACAATTGCGCGGTTGTGCGATGCTGTACACAAATAAAATTGATGCCCTTTTTCCCACAAATAGAGCTTTCTTTTGGTGGTATTTGATTACCGCTGAGGTTTTTATTTTTTTATATAAACAAGAAAAGAGCAACAATTCTGAAAAAAAACATGTTTTTTTACTTTCTGCTATAATACATATTCAATTAAAAAAAAAAATCGAATTTCTTCAGTAGTTTAGGCCAATATGTATTTTGCTACATATCTTTGGTAAAAAAAAATCCCAATAAGTGTATATTGATTGGTTTGCGCAAAAGTTATAGCATCTACAAATGATGGGATATTTTTATGGAATTTTTATTTTTTTATTTTTTTACTAGTAATGGCAGCAATCAGCGATTTTTAGTGGGACTGCAACATTGTAGCGGACAAATCGGACACCTAACTGACACATTCGACACTTTTTTGGGGACCAATGACACTAATACAGTGATCAGGGCTAAAAATATGCACTGTTACTGTACTAATGAGACTGGCAGGGAAGGGGTTAACATCAGGGGCGGTCAAAGGGTTAAGTGTGTCCCTAGGCGGTGCTTAATAACTGTGTGGGGATTGCTCTGACTGGAAGAACCCAGAGATGCGTGATCCTGCTTAGCAGGAACACAAGATCTCCATGTTCTCCCCTGTCAAAACCCGCGATCTGCCTTGTTTATATAGATAAATATATATCCTTCTCTTGGGAATGATCATGGGTGGCTACTGCACGAAGCGATGTATGGGTACGTCGTTTCGCGCTGCCGGGCAGCCTTGCCGCAGCAAATGTGCGGGAGATGGTCCGGAAGTGGTTAACCAGACACTGATAGAAGTCACAAGACTGCTATATACTGCTGATGAGAAAAGGTATTTAAGGAATAGCTTTTAACCACTTGCCACCCAGGCCAATTCTGACATTTCTCTCCTATATGTAAAAATCATCATTTTTTTGCTAGATTACATAGAACCCCCAAACATTTTATATATATATATATATATATATATATATATATATATATGTGTGTATATATATATATATATATATATATATATATATATATATATATATATATATATATATATATATATATATATATATACATACATATACATACATACATACATACATACATACATACATACATACATACATACGTACATACATACATACACAGTTGTATGCAAAAGTTTAGGAACCCCTGACAATTTCCATGATTGTCATTTATAAATATTTGGGTGTTTGGATCAGCAATTTCATTTTTATCTATCAAATAACTGAAGGACACAGTAATATTTCGGTAGTGAAATGAGGTTTATTGGATTAACAGAAAATGCGCAATAGGCATCAAAACGAAATAAATTTGGGCGCCCTAACAGAAAAATTACATCAATATTTAGTAGAGCCTCCTTTAGCAGAAATAACAGCCTCTAGACGCTTCCTATAGCCTGTAATGAGTGTCTGGATTCTGGATGAATGTATTTTGGACTATTCCTCCTTACAAAACATCTCCAGTTCAGTTAGGTTTGCTGGTTGCCGAGCATGGACAGCCCACTTCAAATCACCCCACAGACATTCAATGATATTCAGGTCTGGGGACTGGGATGGCCGTTCCAGAACATTGTACTTGTTCCTCTGCATAAATGCCCAAGTAGATTTTGAGCAGTGTTTTGGGTCGTTGTCTTGTTGAAATATCCAGCCCCATCGTAACTTCAACGTTGTGACTGATTCCTCAACATTATTCTCACGAATCTGCTGATATTGAGTGAAATCCATGTGACCTTCAACTTTAACCAGATTCTCAGTACCGGCACTGACCACACAGCCCCACAGCATGATGGAACCTCCACCAAATTTTACTGTGGGTAGCAAGTGCTTTTCTTGAAATGCTGTGTTCTTTTGCCTTCATGCATAACGCCCCTTGTTATGACCAAATAACTCAGTCTTTGTTTCATCAGTCTACAGCACCTTATTCCAAAATGAAGCTGGCTTGTCCAAATGTGCGTTTGCATACCTCAAGCGACGCCGTTTGTGGCGTGTATGCAGAAAAGGCTTCTTTCGCATCACTCTCCTATACAGCTTCTCCCTGTGCAAAGTGTGCTGAATTGTTGAAGGATGCACAGTGACACCATCTGCAAGTTGATGTTGTAGGTCTTTGGAGGTGGTCCGTGGGCTGTTCTTGACTGTTTTCACCATCCTTCCCCTTCGCCTCTCCAATATTTTATGTGGCCTGCCACTTCTGGCCTTAACAAGAACTGTGCCTGTGGTCTTCCATTTCCTCACTATGTTCCTCACAGTGGACACTGACAGCTTATATCTCTGAGATAACTTTTTGTAGCTCCCCTAAACCATAATGTAGAAGAATCTTTGTTTTCAGGTCATTTGAGAGTTGTTTTGAGGCCCCCATGTTGCCACTCTTCGGAGGAGAGTCAAAGAGAACAACAATTTGCAATTGGCCACCTTAAATACCTTTTCTCATGCTTTCTCATGCTACCTTTTCAATGCTTAATGAGCTCACCAAACCAATTGTGTGTTCCAATTAATCAGTGCTAAGTAGTTACAGGTATTCAAATCAACAAAATGACAAGGGTGCCCAAATTTATGCACCTGTCTAATTTCGTTTTGATGCATATTGCGCATTTTCTGTTAATCCAATAAACCTCATTTCACTTTGCATAATGTGAAAGATTAAGTTACGCTGAGTAAATAGATACCTAACATGTCACGCTTCAAAATTAAAAGTACACGCTCGTGGAATGGCTCCAAACTTCGGTACTTAAAAATCCCCATAGGCGACGCTTTCCATTTTTTTACTGGTTACATGTTTTGAGTTACAGAGGAGGTTTAGGTCTAGAGTTATTGCTCTCGCTCTACCGATCGCAGTGATACCTCATATGTGTGGATTGTACACCGTTTTCATACGTGGGCGGGACTTAATATGCGTTCGCTTCTGCGTGCGTGCACGCGGGGACAGGGGCACTTTCATTTTTTTTTTTTTTATTGTTAATTTTCCTTTTTTTTTTTTAGTTTGACACTTTTAAAAAAAAAATATTTTTTTGATTACTATTATTCCTATTACAAGGAATATAAACATTCCTTGTAATAGGAATATGGTACGATCGGTCCTCTTTACAGTGAGATGTGGGGTCAAAAAGACCTCACATCTCACCTCTAGGCTGGGAGGCCTAAATTAAAAAAAAAACGATCTTGGCTTCCCAGCCGAGGCGACGCCGTTTGTTTGAATGCAGAGGCCGGGCGTGACGTCATAACATCGCGCCCAGCCTCCGAACGATCATAGCGACCATCTGGCCTGCCGGAAATCTCTATGGGGCCGGCGGATCCGTTCTCCGACTCACTGATGGAAGCGGTGAGTTGGTAGAAGCACCGGAGGGCGGCAGGAGGGGGGCGTCCCCTCTCGCCGCCCGTAAGAACGATCAATCAGCGAAACAGCACTATGATCATTCTTATGGTGTAAGGAATCGCCGGCTGAAAAAGCTGATATCTGAATGATGCCTGTAGCTGCAGGCATCATTCAGATATCCCCGCACAAAGTCAAGGACGTCATATGATGGCCGGCAGGCGGGAAGTGGTTAAGCAGTCCTAATAATCAAAATGATCTGTATTGTTCAGTAGCAACCAAATAGATACGTTTGAAGAATACGCTGAACACATTTCTCCTAGAATCTGATTTTTTTTTTTTTTTTCTGGGCACAGACCATTTTTATTTCAGGAAAGTGTAAAAGTGAGACCAATATGGATTGTTCAGCAAGCAAAGAGCAATAATAATGTGCATATAGCACAGTTAAGAGAGTAATTGATTTGTTCAGGTTATTGCACATCTTACCCCATAACTCTTTGTACGGCCTTATTGAGTAAGTGAGATTGGGTTGTAACATTTTTCATCTTTTTAGACCCCAAAAGCCCAAGAATGATGATCCTGCTTTTCAGAGGATATTGTTTCATAAAAAGTCCTGGACTTGCAGAATTTCTCTGCTATTTTTCAGATGAATGGTCCTAATTCTTGCAAGTAATACGTTATTTATAAGGAATTAATTTCACTCCATTGAAAGGCCGTTTCACCACTTATTATCTTCTATTAATAATGCAGCAATATATTCTGCAGCGAATCTGAGGGGGCGGAAAAAGAATGTAACTAGAAAATTAAATCAGAGTACGGATAACCAAACACATTATCTTTACAATTAATGGTATGGTGGAAAAATAGATATGTTTATTGGAACTAACTAAATTACAACACAAATGAATGTTTATTGCTACATAATATCCATAATAATATACATAATGCATAATATTATTACATTATATTCCGGTTATATCACCAATAGCTCTGTGTATTGCTGACATTTTCTCAAGACAGCATAAATGTATCTTCATTGGTTTTTAATTTTCAGGAAAAAAAAACATCCTCCACAGTAGTGGAAATATAGTAAGATTCCCATTATCCCATCATGGACTTCGCTTACATTGTAAATTAGTCTTGTATGGCTCGCTAATTAAATCCCAATCCAGTTGGACAGTGTTTATTTTTTAAACTTTTTATGTTAATATGGAACCTGGAAGAAAATAAAAAGCATAGTAGCCATCACTGGTATTTTATTTAAAGTTACAGCTTTTCAGGCTGTTGTCTGAACCCTGGCTTTACTACATAGTTAATAGTAGGTAAGGTTGAATAAAGACAATAGTCCATCCAGTTCAACCTGTGTTGGTGTATGTGTGTCAGTGTCGATAATCATTTCCAATATCCCTGTATGTTGTGTTCACTAAGATGGATGTCCAAAAGTCTTTTAAAAATATCAATACTCCCCGCTGACACCACCAACTGTGGAAGAGAGTTCCACATCCTTATTGCCCTGACAGTGAAAAACCTCCTACACAGCTTAAGGTTAAACCGATTCTCCTCCAATTTCATTTTGTGGCCCTGTGTTCTCTTACATTCCATGAGACTAAAAGGTTTTCTTCCTACACTAGGGCCACCATTGAGGTATTTGTATATTGCTATCATATCCCCTCTCAAGCGTGTCCTCTCCAGGGCGAACAAACCCAGTGCTTGTAGTCGTTCCTCATATTTGAAGTCCTCCAGTCCCCATATTATTTTGTTGCCCTTCTCTGGACTCTCTCCACCTCCTCTGGACTCTCTCCACCTCCTCTGGACTCTCTCCACCTCCAGAAAATCCTTCCTGAGAACTGATGCCCAGAACTGGACAGGATACTCCAGATGTGGCCGAACCAGAGTTTGATAAAGTGGCAGGACTATCATTCTATCTTTGGAGTAAATTCCCTTTTTTTTTTTGCAAGCTAATAGTCTGCTGGCTTTGCTAGCTGCAGCTTGGCATTGCATGCTATTGCTCAGTTGGTCTTCTACTAGGACCCTCAGATCTTTCTCCATCTTTGATTCCCCCAGAGGTTCTCCCCCTAGTGAGTAGTTTGTGTTTATGTTTTTAGGCCAAGTGCATCACTTCCCATTTTTCAACATTAAACCTCATGTTCCATGTAGTTGTTAACCCCATTATTTTATTCAGGTCTTCCTGTAAAATATATCCTGATGTGAAGTTATTGCCGTGCTTTATTTTTGTGTCATCCGCAAAAACTGAATATGAGCTATTCATACTGACCTCTATATTATTTATGAATGAATTAAACAGAATTGGCCTTGGGGTACCCCACTTACCACTCCAGACTAGTCTGAGTATACATTACGTATTACCACCCTTTGGACCCGCCCCTATAACCAGTTTTCTATCCAAGAACAAACCTCATGGTCCATGCCTATAGACCTCAGTTTGTAGATTAAGCGTTTATGGGGAACTGTATCAAATACTTTTGCAAAATCCAAATACTACATAGAAAGTCAGTGACCTGAAGCAAGCATATAAGCCTTTGTTACGTTGGTCCCAGCTCTTTGCAGGTCATTCACTAGGTCCCCCCGTGTGGTTCTGGGATTTTTGCTCACCGTTCTTGTGATCATTTTGACCCCACGGGTTGAGATCTTGCGTGGAGCCCCTGATGGAGGGAGATTATCAGTGGTCTTGTATGTCTTCCATTTTCTAATTATCTAATTATTGCTCCCACAGTTGATTTCTTCACACCAAGCTGCTTGCCCATTGCAGATTCAGTCTTCCCAGCCTGGTGCAGGTCTACAATTTTGTTTCTGGTGTCCTTCGACAGCTCTTTGGTCTTCACCATAGTGGAGTTTGGAGTGTGACTGTTTGAGGTTGTGGACAGGTGTCCTTTATACTGATAACAAGTTCAAACAGGTGCCATTAATACAGGTAATGAGTGGAGGACAGAGGAGCCTCTTAAAGAAGAAGATACAGGTCTGTGAGAGTCAGAAATCTTGCTTGTTTGTAGGTGACCAAATACTTATTTTCCACCATAATTTGCAAATAAATTCTTTCAAAAATCAGACAATGTGATTGTCTGGATTTGTTTCCACATCTTGTCTCTCATAGTTGAGGTATACCTATGATGACAATTACAGGCCTCTCTCATCTTTTTAAGTGGGAGAACTTGCACAATTAGTGGCTGATTAAATACTTTTTTGCCCCACTGTAGCTATTGAAGTCTGAAAAGCTCCTGCTCGGCATGCTTGTTGTAATTTAGTGACTCTCTAAGTAGTGAAGCCAGGATTAAGATGACAGCCCCAGAACTTACACGTTTAAAGCAACTTTTATGACTCCAAAAATTTGGCCAAAGCAGTTCCCTGCAGAAGAGTAGGTAGAATACTTATCTTTCCAGCCCCCAACAAGCATCGGAAACTGCAGGAAGTATTGATTGCTGAAGAGTCTGAAAAAGGCTGCAGCATTTAAGCTGGAGAGAAAGAAGGAAGCTCAGGCCTCTGGAGAACGAAGCACACAACCTTTACTTTTGAAGGGAACTGTTCTGGCCAAATTTATAGGGTGACAACAGAGTTCCTTTAAAAGCAAGCCAGGATGGCAAATCCCAACAGGCTACCTTTAAAAATGTCCTAATAGCTATTCTTCACAGATTTTGTTTTGATAGAACCTTAGGTTCCTTGGGTCTTGCATGTGGGTGTCAAAAATGGCTTACTAAAAAGTCTGAAGTGTTCACTGCTAAGAATCCAAATAACCAAAAACGAATCAACTACAAAACTGAGAAATAAAACAGGTCAAGTACCTACTGATTTGATCATTTAAAATCAATCAGGGAGGTAAATGGAAAATGGAAGATGAGGATCTGGTAATGTCCTGTGTGTCTTTCAATATCAGTGTGTTGTCATAGTAGTAGTGCTACCGATCACTGACTCTGTTCATTCATAACTGAGGCATAGTAAACTATATTTACTATGCTTTCATTTGTGAATGAACGGGAAGCTCTGTACAGAACTATTCCTGGCCATTCATTCTGTACAGCTGTACAGCTGTGTCCTCAAACTCTTTTCTCTGTCTCAAAGGTAGAACGTCAGCTTCTTTCAAACACCTGATATCTCACCAAAGCCCCTAATGGGGCTCCTAAAAAAAAGGTAAAATAATAATAAAAAATACAATTGTAAAATAAATAAAATAAAAAATTGTAAATAAATAATAACAAAAAAAACAAACTACTGACACCAGTGGCGGAACTACCAGAGTCGCAAAGGTCATATTTGCGACCAAAACCTGGGCTTCCACCACCAGGCTCAGAGAGTTGGGCCCTGGCCGGGGGTCAGGCGGCCCTTCATGGTTTCTTGCACAGGGCCCTTAAGGTTCTAGTTACATCTCTGACCCTAAGTACAGTCCAAGTCAAGATTTGGAGTTTCACATGGGGCTAAAGACACTTCTCAGCACTTTCTGATTTAACCTGTGCTTTACCCTGCATAGACAAAGGATAGGTTCACTTTCACTGATAAACATAGTAGGTGAGGTTGAAAAAAGACACAAGTCCATCAAGTCGACCTTTATGCGTGTGAGATTATATGTCAGTATTACATTGTATATCCCTGTATGTTGCGGTCGTTCAGGTGCTTATCTAATAGTTTCTTGAAAATATCGATACTCCCCGCGCATACCACCGCCTGTGGAAGGGAATTCCACATCCTTGTCGCTCATACACACGAGCGGAATTCCTGTCGGAAAAATCTTGGATGGTTTTTCCGACGGAATTCCGCTCAAGCTTGGCTTGCATACACACGGTCACACAAAAGTTCTCTGAACTTTCGACCGTTAAGAACGCGGTGACGTACAACACTACAACAAGCCGAGGAAATGAAGTTCAATGCTTCCGAGCATGCGTCAAATTGATTCCGAGCATGCGTGGTTTTTTGCGCGTCAGAATTGCATACCGACGAACGGAATTTCCGTCAAGAACTTTTTCCATCGGAAAAATAGAGAACCAGCTCTCAATCTTTTGCTGGCGGAAATTCAGACAGAAATAGTTGGATGGAGCATACACACGGTCGGAATATCCGACCAAAAGCTCCCATCGCACTTTTTTTGACGGAAATTCTGACTGTGTGTGTGTGCAGCATAACAGTAAAGAACCCTCTATGTAGTTTAAGGTTAAACCTCTTTTCTTCTAATTTTAATGAGTGAACCCTAAACATTCATAACAAAGGCAGCACATTTCTTCTCTTCAACATACAATTTACAACACTACACTACTGCCATTAAGCTACTTTGTAAGTCACATTTGCACTTGCACTTCCTCAGCAACTAGTATTAGTTAGTCCACGACTAGGCAAAGCTTCCAGTCTGTTCAGAAAGTATAAGTTCCTGCTTGCACTGTCAGCTCCTTCAAAAGATGTTTGACAAAGCCACCGTGTCTAATTGTTTGACCTAGACGTGGAGCAGAGTGAAAGTGCAGCTGACATCAATCAGTACAGATAATCTAAGTGTCTCACATAAGGCAAGGCCAATACAGAACTATGATGACAATGTTAGCAATGGGAATTTTGCAGCATCTCCTCATACAGGACCACATCTGCGCACTGGCTATGTGCTGAAATACACAGTATTCACATCTGTTAAAGGTACCCTTAAACATGAAATGATCATTGCACAGTTCTGATGATTTTGTCAGGATAATGCCGCGTACACACTAGCGGACTTTCCGGCGGACTAGGTCTGACGGGATTAGTCCGGCGGACAATCTGATAGTGTGTGGGCTAGTCCGATAGCTTTTCGGGATAAAAATCCGATGGACCTAGAAATACAACATGTTTCAAATCTGTCCGATGGACTCAAAGTCCGACGGACTAAAATTGGGAAAACTGTTCGTCTGTGTGCTAGTCAGACGGACCAAATACGACGCAAGGGAAGCTATTGGCTACTGGCTATTGAACTTCATTTTTTAGTCCCATTTTTGTCATCACGTTCAAACCGAACGGACTTATGAACGGACTTATGCCCCGTACACACGGTCGGACATTGATCGGACATTCCGACAACAAAATCCTAGGATTTTTTCAGACGGATGTTGGCTCAAACTTGTCTTGCATACACACGGTCACACAAAGTTGTCGGAAAATCCGATCGTTCTGAACGCGGTGACGTAAAACACGTACGTCGGGACTATAAACGGGGCAGTAGCCAATAGCTTTCATCTCTTTATTTATTCTGAGCATGCGTGGCACTTTGTGTGTCGGATTTGTGTACACACGATCGGAAATTCCGACAACGGATTTTGTTGTCGGAAAATTTTATAGCCTGCTCTCCAACTTTGTGTGTCGGAAAATCTGATGGAAAATGTGTGATGGAGCCCACACACGGTCGGAATTTCAGACAACAAGGCCCTATCACACATTTTCCGTCGGAAAATCCGACCGTGTGTACGGGGCATTAGTCTTATCGTGTGTGGCCAAGTCCGTTGGTTCGAAAAGTCCGTTGGACCTAGTCAGAAAGTCCGTCGGAAAGACCGTCGGACCTAGTCCGCCGGAAAGTCCGCTCGTGTGTACGCGGCATTACTTTAACTAATATTGTTTTCCCAGGACCATGAACCCCCCTCTGAGTGCATGTACTGGTACTGTCCATTTTGCACATACTCTCAGAAATATTGCATATGGCAATGATTGTAGCGATAAGACATACAGATAGTGCTGCCCAAAGTCCAGAGCATGCAAATATTTAAATTACCAGCACGGTAGGACCTGTCTTACTCCTATCATTTCATGTGTTCCCATTTGTATCCTATGAACATGTCACAAGTTGCTCTGTATGCTGACTTCAGAGGGAAAAAAAACGAAAAGAGGAAAAAAAAACCGAAATGAGTAATTATCATAGATCCGCCATATCACACACACCACATACTAGCAAAATTGCAGGATTCAACAAGGGTCATTATATGTGCATAGTTTCTTTAGGTTAGGTTGAGATTAGCACACGCTATGTAGAGGGTAATAAAACTGCAATTGGCTAATTATATTACTGGAAATCAGCATTCATCTTCTGATAAGGAACATCTGGACAGAGCATTACACAATGATAAGAGCCACCACCCAGTACAGTATAGAGCTGCACTCTGTGTATTGTACTGAACACAGCCGTGTAACGGACAATTCGCACATTCCTATGAAATCTGTCAGGCTGTAATCACAGATGGCATTGCTCCAATTGGGCACAGGCTGGAGATGGTCAAACGTCAATATATTTATTGAGTTGAAGGTCACATCATTGCAGCTTATTCCATGAAGCAAATTTTCTTTCCTAACAGCTGGCCCAAAGGAGATAGATTTATTATTATTGCTAAACTGCAATGCTGCTGCAGAGACACAGCCCATAAAACTGTATTCAGTAAGCACAGATTTCTATTTCAGAAACCTGAATGCAGCGAATGAACCTCTGGTGTCGTAATCCTGCCAATCTAATGGTCACCTCATAAAGCTGACTTGGCCAGGGTAGATTTCCTAGGAGCCTGCAATGACTGTAAAGTGTGTTCAATACATACTCTCAAAGTGACCCTGTCAACACAGGGCTATTTGTACAGAATTACATACCTGCTAAAAGAAGAGCCACTATACTTACCTTTCCAGCAGCCTGTTTGTTGAATTATTGCCTCTTCCCTGGGTGCTACAGGTATTTGACCATTTGGATGGGTTGGATACCTGTTTTGTAGTGATGTACAAGCAGGGCTGGTGCAAGAATTTTTTACACCTAGCCTAGACGAAACCTCATTTTGTGCCCCCCCCCCCCAGCTACACCCCTGACTCCACCCCTTTGCCCTGCCCATGTATACCCCACCTTTTTATTGAAGTGCCCCATTAAATGCAGCTTTAACTGCGCCCATCAATGCAGCCTACCAGCCCCCATCAAATGCAGCTTTAACAGCGCCCATCAAATGCAGCTTTAACTGCGCCCATCAATGCAGCCTACCAGCCCCCATCAAATGCAGCTTTAACCGCGCCCATCAATGCAGCCTACCAGCCCCCATCAAATGCAGCTTTAACAGCGCCCATCAAATGCAGCCTACCAGCGCCCATCAAATGCAGCCTACCAGCGCCCATCAAATGCAGCCTACCAGCGCCTATCAATGAATGTTTGCTTGTTTTCATTCATTCAGGAGTCAGGACACAGACACAGTCCTCCGCCGCACTGGCGCCTCTGACACTATGTGCGAATGGAGTGGCGGCTGCCTGCTGATGCTGAGACTTTGTTGCTTGCTGCAGAGAGAAGAGAGTAGGAACACCAGTGGGCGGGCGCCCTAGGCAGCAGTGCGCCCTAGGCAGCTGCCTAGTGGTAGCACCGGCCCTGTGTACAAGCCAGCAGGAGAAACCACTGCATGTGATGGGAGAGCAGGTATTTTATATTAATGACATTTAATGAAAGTCTGCATTCTGGGCATTTGGCCCTGGGTGAATACTGCCCTAAATGCAAGCACCGCTAGGTGCACTATCCAGCATCACCCATCCACAGCAGCTGTCGATGCCTGTCATACAGTCTGAGAGGCTGCCAGCAACAGGGCTGGTAGGACACTTGTGCCCTCTGCCCACAGTTAAACACCAAAGCTCCATGCAACAGGGCTAAAAGTGGTTATAAAGCTTTTTTTTTTTTTCTAAAATAACAAAACATATTATACTTGCCCCACACCTCCTCTTCTGGGGTCTCCAACTAGAACTCTAGGCTCCTCTTTTTCTTGGTGTGCCACCATAGGAAGCTGCTTCCTATAAGGGTGCACCTATGGGCTCACTCCTGAGCCGGGCTGTGTATGTCTATAGACAAACACAAAACATGGCTCCTGCCCATCCCCTGCCCTCTCTCCTCCAGATGATTTGATTGACAGCAGCAGGAGCCACTGGCTTCCACTGCTCTCACTGAGTCCTGTGAGAAGAGGAAGATCAGCGCACTCGGGCACAGCGCTGGGAGATAGGACTCAGGTAAGTATTTATGGAGGTCAGGGGCAATACAAGTACTGGGACTTTTTTTACCTTAATGCATGGAATGCATTAAAGTGAACCTTCAGTCATTTTTTTCAACTTTCCATCTATTAAATCTTCTTCTAAATCTTCTTCTTCTTTTATCTTGTTGTTTTAACTTTGGATAGTAAAACATTTTTTTTTCTGCCAGTAAATACCTTATACAGCCCTCTTCCTGTTTCTTGTCTGGTCATTAGCCTAGGCTTATGACATCATGTACAGCTCTCTCTCTGCCAGGAAAGGAGGGGGGGTGGGTCATAAGAGGGCCAATGAGAGCTGCAGGGATGCAGAGCTGGAGGTGTGCCTCTGTGTGTGTCTGTGTAAATCCAGGAAGTGAACAGGCAGCAACTTCAGCTGCCCACAGTTAAAATGGCTGCAGTCAGACTTAGTAGAGGGAGATTTTTGCCGCATATCTGGCAACAACAGAATCACAGTATATATAAAATAATATTCAAAGTGGTTGGAGGGAATCTTCAGAACGGCAAAGATGTTTTTCTTACAAATTATGTGAGTAGACTGCAGTTCCTCTTTAAGGTAAAAAAAAAAAAAAAAAATGTCCTGCCTTTAGAACCACTTTAAGGCAGGCCATACATGGGTCAAATTTCGAAAGAATTTCCGCTCGTACTTCGCACCATTAACGGGCTGCAGCAGCAGCCGATTTTCGCGCGGCCATCGAATTAGAGTAATCGGACATGTTGGAAATTTTAAAAAAAAACAAACGATTTTCTAATCAATGATGGGAGAATCGTGCGAGAAATGTAATCAAAAAAGAAATGCGCATGTGCAAGAAAAGAAAATTCCCGGAAAGAAAACAAGATTCCGAGCCACGAAAATTCTTTTTTCTGTAGCAACATGAGGTTAAATTGAAGGCTTGGTTGGTCGAATTTGGAAATCAATGGTGGCACCATTGGATCATTTTCAAAAGAAAATTCTTTCGAATTTCGACCCATGTATGGCCAGCCTAAGTGTGCATGGGGCCTAAAAGTAGTGAAGCCGGAAGGTCTGCCTAACAGCCAGACAACTAGCTTTTTTTCCCCAGAGGAAATACATCTATTCCTCTTGGAATAGGTGAAGACAAATGCACATATGCTAAAAATGATTCAATGTTGATCTTTTTTTTTTTTAAACTTTGAACTTCAAACTTTGATGCCACCCAGACTGCATGTATGTATAAGAAAACACACGTGTAGGTTTCCATCTGTCAGATAACACTTGTAGGTGTATCGGAAAGGTATGTGAACATAAATAGCATCTGGCTATTTAATCACCCTTCCAATTAGGCCTGGTATTTCTAGCGACTTAGCGTTTAATCACAGTTTGTTAATATGTGTCATTAGCTACGTCTTGAGCATACCGTGTTAAAACTAACACCGTGCCTAATGCATTTACCTGATACTAGATCCAAAGGCTACAAATCATTTTCTCTGTTTAATTTCTCATTAGTTATGCAACTTCCATCAGCTTCGCTTAGTGTGTTTGTTATGTTCTCAAGCGCTCATTTCCTCTCTGCTTTCTGTCTGCTTGGTACAGAATTCCCAAAAGTCACACTTCAGCTTATAGGAACATATGGCATCCTACTCTACCGATGGCTGGGAAAAAGATCTTACCATCGCACAGAAAAAAAAAAAAGTGTCAAGGAGAGCTGCCCGGTGTCCTAAAACTGCTTGTGAACAAATAAAGTCATAAACCACATTATTACTGGAGCCCAGGGCTTTATCTGCATGACACCTCTGTGGCTCTATGGGTTTCCCCTTCCTTTCCGCAACTTAAAACATATTGGGAAATTAAAGTTGAACTCCGGTCTACACATACAGTGGAAACTTTGATTACGAGCATAATCCGTTCCAGGAGAATGCTTGTAATCCAAAGCGCTCGCATATCAAAGCGAGTTTCCCCATAGAAGTCAATGGAAACAAAGATAATTTGTTCCACATTGACTTCTATTACATGCAATACCGCATGTGGTCAGAGGTGGGGGGGCGCCGGAGAGCCTCGTAAATACTCGGGGACAGCTCGGCTGAACTCGGAAAGGCTCAGAAACACTCGGGAGCGGAGTATTTACGAGTGTTTGCGAGTATCTCCGAGTGGCTCCAAGTATTTCCAAACCGTTCCGAGTGTCCCTGGCGCCCCCCGCACCTCTGGCTAAATGCGGTACTGCACACCACATTAGCTTGAATTCTGCTTGTTTTGCGAGACGACACTCGCAAACCGAGTCAGAATTAAAAAAAAAAAGTTGCTTGTCTTTCAAAACGCTCGTTAACCGCGTTACTTGTAAACCAAGGTTCCACTGTATTGGGATATGAAGCTTATTAACTATGTTGGGATATAAGAAAAAGCAATACTTACCTTGTTCCTCCAACCTGTGGCAGCCAACGCTCCAGTCTTCTTCACTCCAATTCCAGAATGTGAGCTACTCAAGATCAATGTAAGACCAGTCTTTTTAATCTGACCACAGTATAGCTTCAGGAGAAACCAGCTTGGCTCTCCTTCTGAAAATGCTAATTGCTTGGCTTTCATGCTGATCCACAGAATGCTTTACTATTTGTCACTGACTCAAAGCAAGTATGGAAATCAGGAGTTCAGATTTTACTCTTCCAAGTGCAGGATGGTGACTTTAAAAGTATCAAAGCTAAAGGCAACCAGGAAACTAACAGCTAAACAATGACAGTCTACAAATTTCCCCTAGTATAGGTTTCCTTTTATTGGCTTATGTTCAGTTCCTGCGCTAGACTGTGCTTGGCATATCAGACTGTATGCTCCTCTAGGGCGGGTACCATTGTGATAAGTGCTTTTATAAAGGGCTATATTATGTAACCACAGGTTGGGTACAGAAGAAGAAATAATTAAGGATCTTGTTTTATTTTTAAACTCTTTTTTTATGGACTACAGAAATGATTGAGGGGAATTGATCAAAACCGGAGCACGCAGAATATGGAGCAGCTGTGCATAGTAACAAATCAGCCTCTATCTTTCATTTTCAACACTTAACTAAACAAAGATGAAGATAGAATCTAATTGGCTGCCATACACAACTACTCCATATTCTGTTAGCTCCAGTTTATTAAATGTTCCTCATTATGATTTATTTTGATTTATTTGGATATCGTGGTAGAAGAGCAGCTTTTGGCTATTGACAGAATGTAGCTTTGACATACATAGCACCCATATCCATGTTTCTAAATGTGATAAAGGTTCAAGCTCAGAAGAATAAACACATTGCTATATTTACAGCACTGCAAACTGTTTAACAGTTCAACTGGGCTATTAGTGAAAACACTGCAGTTTTTTACTTGCCCTGTCAAAAGTTGCCATATATCCAGTCTGGGCCCAGAAAGGGTCGGTGGTGACAAACCCCTAGATTTTTCACCTGTGAGGGTTTTTAGGACATTCTGGAAGTTTAATGTCAAGCCAGGTTCCTATACTGATCACGGCTTGCTGTACCTACTCATTTTGCAAAAACCGACACTGATAAAATTGAAGTGCATGTATAGTCAAGACTATTCTTTAGTTTTGTATAGAAAAGGTAATGTTTAAAACCCTTATGCCGCGTACACACGGTCAGATTTTCCGACGGGAAATGTTGGATGTGAGCTTGTTGTCGGAAAGTCCGACCGTGTGTATGCTCCATCGAACATTTGCTGTCGGACTTTCTGCCAACAAACGTTGGCTAGCAGGTTCTCAATTGTTCCGCCAACAAAACTTTGTTGTCGGAAAGTCCGATCGTGTGTACACAAGTCCGTCGCACAAAAGTTCACGCATGTGAATCAAGCAGAAGGAGCCGCGCTGGCTATTGAACTTCCTTTTTCTCGGCTCGTCGTACGTCTTGTACGCCCCCGCGTTCCCACGTCCGTAATTGTTGGCCAACATTTGTGTGACCGCGTGTGTGCAAGACAAGTTGGAGCCAACAACCTTCACACAAAAATCCACGGTTTTGTTGGCGGAAAGTCTGATCGTGTGTACGCAGAATTAAAGCAATATTTGTTCTGTGTCTGCCTGGGGGGGGGGGGGGTCCTTCATTTCCTGCCTTGGAGACACACCAGGAAGTGAGAAAATCTCTCTAAACTAGGAAAAGTTATTCCTTCACCTCTTACGCTCATCACAGCTGTCAAGTTTTGGACTTCCCGTCACAATGGTCACCAGGTCCAGTGGATAGGGCCAAGCTCCCCAGCAGGGACACAGACCAAAAAATAAATTTGGCAGGGGGTCTAACCATTCCCCAGTTTATCCAAAACTACAACAAAAAAGTGTTAACTTTATATACTTGTTAAGTTCTGCTCATGTTCGCATGTAGCAAATTGTATGCCACAGTTTGATGTCATGTACAGGGTCAATTCAGCAAGTCACGCCCTAACACAGTCCACCATTTGTTACTGCTGGGCACAGTATGGAAGCACACACAAGTAGTTTAAAATTATAGAGATGAAACTTTTATTAAAACCTTCATTTAAAGCAATGGTCTCCAAACTGCAGCTCGGGGGCCGAATGTGGCCCTTTCCATACCCTTATCTGGCCCTTGGGACACTATTCCTCCCACTGATATGAGGCACTATTCCTCCCACTGACATTAACAATGGGGCTCTATTCCTCCCAGTGACACCAACGATGGGGCACTATTCCATCCAATGACACCAATGATAGGGCACTATTCCTCCCAATGGCACCAATGATGGGACACTATTCCTCCCAATGGCACCAATTATGGGGCACTATTCCACCCAATGGCACCAATTATGGGGCACTATTCCTCCTAATGGCACCAATGATGGGGCACTATTCCTCCTAATGGCACCAATGATGGGACACTATTCCTCCCAATGGCACCAATGATGGGGCACTATTCCACCCAATGGCACCAATGATGGGGCACTATTTCACCCAATGACATAAATGATGGGGCACTATTCCCATAACTGACACCAATATTTCCCCTAATAACAAAGATGGAACATTGCTTACTTCCACTGATGCCAAGGCATTTTCGTCTCCCACTGGCAACATTTCGACCCCCTAAAGTCTGGATCTAAGTAAACTAGCCATTTGTTTAGAAAGTTTGAAGACCCTCGATTTAAAGGATAAGTTCAAGTGTTGAACATGTTACATATTACACACGTATTTAGGTTAGGTATGATTTACTATTGTACTGGTGTCTACCTTCCCTACCATACTTCCTTAGAGCATTTTTTTTCTCTATGGGCTCTCACACAGGCATTAAAAAAAAAGTGGTTGTGTTGCGTTTTTTTACCACTTCCTGACCGCCTATCAATGCCACTAAAAATTGTTAAAATAGGGAATGGATGGAGGTGTTCCCAATGCAGCATCAGCATTGCTTTGCATCAAGACAAATTACTGTAGACAAATTTACCATTGCTTGCAGAGTCCGGAAGGCGTTGATGCTTCCCCACCGCCTCCATTCACTTCTATTGAAACACAGTACAAGTGAGTCATAAACGCACTTTAAATGCACCCATGGCGCTTGCAGTGCGTTTAAGGTGAAGTTGCATAGTGTCAAAAATTATTTCCCACAGGAGCCTTGTATGAGCTTCTTCTATGGGTCACAGGAGTGCAATTCGTTTTGCACTCCTGTGACTCGTTTTCAGCAGAGAGCGGTCTGACGTCAGACAGTGCGCCATCGCAACAATAAAGTCTGGATCCACCAGGTGCCGCCACTGTGAGCCTGAGACGGCCGCTCCCCACGCCTCCACAGCTCAGCGCTCCAGTGAGCGTGAGCGCGGGGCTGACTGACAGGTAGCAATTCTCTGCTCGGGGAGCTGTGAGAACCGAGCCATCGCCAATGTTCGATCGCTTGGTTCTCAGTGTAGAGGCGGCGTGGGACAGATGCAGCATGAAGAGGAAAATAAAAGACCTTTAGGGTCCGTGCACACTGGATGTTAAAATAACGTTATAAAAACGCCAGTAGCTTTGCAGTGATTCTTTCAATGTTTTTTAACTTTTTTGCAATAGTGTTTATTAGCTTTTTTTTAGCATTTATCCGCGTTAGCGTTTTTTAGAGTTTATTTTTTTAATGTTTTTTTTTTTTTTTTTTTCAATAAATCAAAAACATTAAAACCCATTGGTGAGTCACGTTTTTGATCGTTTATTGACGTTTATCAGCGTTTATGAGCATTTGGCGTTTTTTGTGGTCAGAAAAACAACTCCTAAACGCGATTTCATGGCATTCAGAAAACAGCCCATAAACTCCACTGCTGGTAAACATCCAAAAACGTCCATGTTGTGCATGGACACATAGGATAACATAGAGGGGAGTTTATGGGCTGTTAAAAAAAACGCCCAAACTCCCAAAAATGGCAGTTTATGAGCTTCAGTGTGCATGGAGCCTTACTTATCTTTTAAATCCTCTGCCCTTGTTTTTTTAACTTTGGATAGTAAAACATTATTTTTTCTGCCAGTAAATACCTTATACAGCCCACTTCTTGTTTCTTGTCTGGTCATTAGCCTAGGCTTATGACATCATGCACAGCTCTCTCTCGTGAGAGTTTGCCAGGAAGGGAGGGGTCTGAGTCATAAGAGGGCCAATGAGAGCTGCAGGGCTGCAGAGCTGGAGGTGTGCGTCTGTGTAAATCCAGGAAGTGAACAGGCAGCAGCTTCAGCTGCCCACAGTTGAAATGGCTGCTGCCAGACTCAGTGGAGGGAGATTTCTGCAGCATATTTAGCAAGTACAGAATCACAGTATATATAAAATAATATGCAAAGTGGTTGGAGGGAAGCTTCAGAATGGCAAACATGTTTTTTGTTACAAATTATGTGAGCAGACTGCAGTTCCTCTTTAAAGCTCCTGCAGAATATAACACCCGTGTGAAAGAGCCCTACAAGAGTCATTTAACCTCCCTGGCGGTATGATTCTTTCGGATTTTAGGTGCTGAAAGCGGTACAATTATTTTGCATGGAAATTTGGCGTTTTTTATTGTAGTTCTGTAATTATTTACAATAACACACTTAAATCTGTCCAAACAAGAGTCTAGTAGATATCCCGGGTATGATAAAGTTTGAAACACAAAAACATAAATTATAATATAATAAATAAAAATAAATAATTAAAAAAAATAAAAATAAATAGTAATAAAATAAATTTCCCCACGATTCACTATCGCTCAATCCTGCAAGTGTTCTAATTTACTATCGCTGTTTTCTAGCTGGTCTAAAGCCACTTTTGACGTAAAGGGACACTTTTTGGTTGCTATGGACAATCTCCAGTCTCCAGGCAGAAAGAACAGTATATATAATATAAAACTGCATGCAGGGCATGGGCCAGAGCACTGGGGACAAATGGGATGTGAAATAATTTCATACAGTACTGTAATCTGTAAGATTACAGTACTGTATGTGTTATGATTTTTACTTTTTTTTAATTTGCCGCCAGGCTCCGCCCCCGTGCGTCGCGACGCTCGCAGGGAACGGAGCCTGGCAAGGAGAGGCTTCGGAGGAGGACGGAGCCCACGGACACTGCGGGGGACATCACAGGATCCCGGGGACAAGGTAAGTAAGGAGGCACCAGGATCCTGCGATGTAATCCCGAGTGTGGCTCGGGGTTACCGCTAATGGTCCTGAATTTTAACCCCGAGCCACACTCGGGAAAACCGCCAGGGAGGTTAACACTGACTGACCAATTAACCCCTACATCCCAGTTATTACATTGATACTGAATAGAATCACATTGTTTGCATACATAATACACACCTCCCAACTTTTTGAGATGGGTGCGAGGGACACCTATTAGCAAATGTATGTAGGCATCGGACACACCCACTGCCACGCCCCCTTTAAGGAGAATTATACAAATATATTATTAGTTAAACCCACGAGTGCTTTATTTTTACCACTACTATTCCTGTATATTGGCTTTTGAAGTTTTCAAATCCAGCAATTTAGTAATTGGATGAAAGATTTAGCTCTGGGAAACACTTTTTGAAAGATAAATAGTGCATTTTATATACAACTATATAGATCAGACCAAAATGAGGGACATATGAGGAGGAAAGAGGGACAGAGGGACTTCGTTCCAAGTCAGGGACAGTCCCTCGAAATCAGGGAGGAGATAAGGGCGCTCTGGTGGAGGTGGGTAGCTGGTCAGATGGATGATAGTGATGAAATGGTACTTCTGGCAGCACTTTGGTTAGAGGAGAAGCAACTCTGAAGATATAAAAAAAAGGAAAAGAAAGGCGCCTCTAAGTGCAGTATGCAAAATTTAATAAAGTGCACGAAGGGTTAAAAGCACTTACAAAATAGTTGAGTGTTTAAAAGACATGATAAAATCAGGAGTCCTCCTCTGTGGCATGTGTCCATCCTCAGCACGGTGGTAGAGAGCAGTGTAGAGCCGTCCAGCAGCTGTAAAGCGTTCTCATACATGTTGGAGAGAGGAGGCAGCAGGGAAGCCTGTATTCACTGCGGGGACACACAAGGCTGATGGTGTCAGTGGAGAGAAGGGGGCGGTTGGAGGGAAGCTTCAGAATGGCAAAGATAATCTCCACTGACGCCATCAGCTTTGTAGAGAAGAGCGGAGAGATCTGGAAGCCGCACACCGGTCTGATGATAAGTGCCTTTATTAATAAAAAACCTGGATCAAAACACTACAGCAGAAGTGTACAGGGATCAGCTGACGCGTTTCGGACTCACAACGAGTGCTTACTCATAACCCATCAGCTTTGTGTGTCCCGCAGTGAATACAGGCTTCCCTGCTGCCTCCTCTCTCCAACATGTAGGAGAACGCTTTACAGCTGCTGGACGGCTCTACACTGCTCTCTATCACCATGCTGAGGATGGACACGTGCCACAGATGAGGACTCCTGATTTTATCACGTCTTTTAACCACTTGCTTACTGGGGCACTTAAACCCCCCTCCTATCCAGACCAATTTTCAGCTTTCAGCGCTGACGCACTTTTAATGACAATTGCGCGGTCATACAACACTGTACCCAAATGAAATTTTTATCATTTTTTTTCCCACAAATAGAGCTTTATTTTGGTGGTATTTGATCCCCTTTTGTTAAAAAAATGTAAAAAGACCGAATTTTTAAAAAAAAATTTTTTTATATTTTGTTATAAAATTTTAAAAAGGTAATTTTTCTCCTTCATTGATGTGCGCTGCTGAGGCAGCACTGATGGGCACCGATAGGTGGCAGTGATGGGAACTGATAGGTGGCAGTGATGGGAACTGATAGGTGGCAATAATGGGCACTGATCGGTTACACTGATTGGCACCACTGGTGGGCATTGATAGGTGGCACTTGTGGGCATTGATAGGTGGCACTTGTAGGCATTGATAGGTGGCACTGATTGGCACCACTGGTGGGCATTGATAGGTGGCACTTGTAGGCATTGATAGGTGGCACTCATGAGCATTGATAGGTGGCACTGGTGGGCACTGTAGGCACTGTCAGGTGGCAATGACAGGTGGCACTGGCAGGGTGTACTGGTGGAACATATGAGGCGGAATTGCCTCTTCCTCTTCAGGACCGATGTCCCTTGCTGATAAGCTGGTGATCAGCTTTTTTTTCTCCTCGCGCTGTCAGCGTGAGGAGAAAAAAAAACGATCACAGAGCTTTTGTTTTGATCATATGATCAGCTGTCATTGGCTGACAGCTGATCACATGGTAAGGGGCCGGCCCGTTACTTGGATCGGTGATCACCCGAGTCTCAGTGACTTGGTGATCACAGCGCGCTCCGTGTGCGCCCCGCTGGGCGCGTGCACAGGAGAGGCCGTCATATGACGGCCTCCCGGAAATTCAGGTCCGTGCTGTAGCCGCCATTCGGCTATAGCGCGGATGTCAAGTGGTTAAACACTCAACGATCTTGTAAGTGCTTTTGGTGCTACAACGGCTCCAAAGCAGCACAAGTCTATAGCTGCCATCCTCCCCATAGGATACTTATTGTAGAACATGTACAGCGGATATTGTGACGTATATGATAGTAGCGCTTACAGGCCTCTGACATCTTACCACTTGGGAGGGGGGGGGGGGGGTCACAGTTGTCAGTTGACGTAAAATAATCTAGCTTCTGATTGCTCACCTTCTGGAAACCAATCAAAACTTAAAATCAGATGGGCAACAAAATAGAAACCTAACCAGGATTCCATCTAAAGACTTGTCATAATGAAAATCTTCATCACAGACAGCTTTTTTCTATTCTTTAAAATATGTCCTGTACACATTGGGGCTGATTTACTAAAACTGGAGCACTCAGAATCTGGTGCGGCTCTGCATGGTAGCCAATCAGCTTTCAACTTCAGCTTGTTCAATTAAGCTTTGGCAATAAAACCTGTAAGCTGATTGGTTTCTATGCAGAGCTGCACCAGATTTTGCACTCTCCAGGTTTAGTAAATCTCCCCCATTGAGTGAAATTTGCACAATTGTATTCCGCTCTTTCCCAGCTGTTGACCACCATAAATGAACAGTTTGTATATACTATGCTAACACACCGTCTTATTCTGCATGGTGAGCCCAGCCACCGCTTAACAGAGAAACAAGTGAATATTTCATGGCCTGTTAAACATGTTGGATGGAGGTATAAAAACTCTGGATACTGAGCTGGCACAAATGATGTTGAGACAGTAAATTCCACAGTTTCGCGCTGGAAAGAGAGAGAAACGTTTATACCTAAAAAGAGTTTCCTTTTGCATATTCATTCCACAAGGCCTGGATGGAATAGAAAATTGCCTGGATGGTGGAGAATTGAATCATTAATTGTATGGCTCAGTGCATAAATATCACTGTTTAGTGCATTCTAATATTTTCCAGTAATTAAACGGAGCCGAGACAATCATTTTATATCTTGTGGAATGCTAGTCTGTAATTTAGCGGAGAAGTCCGAGGAACAGGTGCATTCATTACCGACAGCCCCTTCTCCCCCATACCAAGTGCGGACGGCGAAAGAAAAAGCAGCTGCTTAGGATGGGAGATCGTCGCTTATTCTCTACTATGAAAAAAATAAAAAATTCAGCTGTCAGATAAGGAGAACAGAAAAACAATTAAATGGGATCCGTACTAGAGGAACTGCAGTCTGCTCACATCATTTGTCATAAAAGACATTTTGAAGCTTCCCTCCAACCACTTTGCATATTATTTTATATATACTGTGATTCTGTACCTGCCAAATATGCTGCAGAAATCTCCCTCCACTGAGTCTGGCTGCAGCCATTTTAACTGTGGGCAGCTGAAGCTGCTGCCTGTTCACTTCCTGGATTTACACAGACACACCTCCAGCTCTGCAGCCTCTCATTGGCCCTCTTATGACTCACTGTCCTAGTACTAACGGCCTAATGTCCCGTACACAGGGTCGGATTTTTCGACGGAAAATGCGTGATAGGACCTTGTTGTCGGAAATTCCGACCGTGTGTGGGCTCCATCACACATTTTCCATCGGAATTTCCGACACACAAAGTTTGAGAGCAGGCTATAAAATTTTCCGACAACAAAATCCGTTGTCGGAAATTCCGATCGTGTGTACACAAATCCGACGCACAAAGTGCCACGCATGCTCAGAATAAATAAAGAGGTGAAAGCTATTGGCCACTGCCCCGTTTATAGTCCCGACGTACGTGTTTTACGTCACCGCGTTCAGAACGATCGGATTTTCCGACAACTTTGTGTGACCGTGTGTATGCAAGACAAGTTTGAGCCAACATCCGTCGGAAAAAATCCTAGGATTCTGTTGTTGGAATGTCCGATCAATGTCCGACCATGTGTACGGGGCATAACACTTTTTAGGCCATTAAATACCGTATTTGTTATTTCTTTTGGGATAAGGATTTTACATAAATGAATAAAAGCTGTAAGCGCCTCTGTCAGTGTTAAATGTCTCGACCCTCTAACTACCACTTTTGCTGGACAGCTTGGCCTGTAAAAGGAAGTTGTAAAAAATAACAAACTCATTTTTAATTTTTACCCATGGTTCCACTTTAAGTCTTCTATTGTTTATTGAGTATAATTTTGTGCATAAAAAGCAGGAATTACTTACTCAAAATTTGAGCAAACAATCTGGAGCAGATGTCCATGGCAACCAAACAGCTTCTATCCTCCCTTTTTCTGTTAAAGTGATAAAAGGAAAGAATAATAATTAAAAAAAAATAACAAACATGTTATACTTACCTGCTCTGTGCAATGATTTTGCACAGAGCAGCCCCGTTCTTCTATTTTTTGGGTCCCCCCTCCACGGACCTGGCTTCCCCCCCCCCCCCTACCAAGTGCCCCTATGGTGATACTCGAGCAGGCTGGCTCTAGAGCAATGCTCTGTGTGTCCATTCACACACAGAGCGCGGCTTGGCCCCGTCCCCCGCTCTCTCCTCATTGGCTCACTGGTTGTGATTAACAGCAGCAAGAGCCAATGGCTCCCGCTGCTGCTGTGCAAGCCAATGAGGAGAGAGAGACCTGGGAGAGCCACTGCTCTCATACATATCACTGGATCGAGATGGGACTCAGGTAGGAATAAGGGTGGGGGGGGGGCTGGGGGAAGAGCTGCGCACAGAAGGTTTTTACCTTAATGCATAGAATGCATTGAGGTAAAAAAAAATCTTGAGCCTTTAGAACCGCTTTAAACTTTGAAAAATGAAAGACATGTTGATTGTTTGCCATACACAACTGCTCCTCCAGATTCTGCCTGCTCTAGTTTTGATAAAGCCCCCTTTGCTGTGTTTTAAAATGTATAACACAGCAAGTGCGCCTTATTGCTCCTATTTACATGAATTCTAATGCCGCGTAAACACACGAGCGGACTTTACGGCGGACTTTGCCCGGTGGACTTTTCGACGTACTTTCCGACGGACTTTGTGAATGAACGGACTTGCCTACACACAATCCACCAAAGTCCGTCGAATTCGTACGTGATGACGTACAATCGGACTAAAACAAGGAAGTTCATAGCCAGTAGCCAATAGCTGCCCTAGCGTGGCTTTTTGTCCGTCGAACTAGCATACAGACGGCGGACTTTTCGACCGGACTCGATTTCAACGGATAAATTTTAAACAAGTTTCAAATCTAAGTCCGTCCAACTTTTGAGAAAACAAAGTCCGCTGGAGCCCACACACATCGAATTGTCCGAAATCCAGTCCGCCGGGCAAAGTCCGCCGTAAAGTCCGCTCGTGTGTACGCGGCATGACTCACACTAGTGTGATTTCAAATGATTCTTGAGTCTCACAGAATTGCATGACAATGGAAATCACTTTGTTTTCAAGCGTGCCAGTTAAAGCCAATGCAACTGACCACAATGCAATTTTGTAAGAAGGTTTTATTTATTTTCGCCCCCTCCCCTCCACAATCATAGTTACATAGTTACATAGTAGGTGAGGTTGAAAAAAGACACAAGTCTATCAAGTCCAACCTATGTGTGTGATTATAGGTCAGTATTACATTGTATATTCCTGTATGTTGTGGTGGTTCAGGTGCTTATCTAATAGTTTTTTTTAAACTATCGATGTTCCCCGTTGAAACCACCGCCTGTGAAAGGGAATTCCACATCCTTGCTGCTCTTACAGTAAAGAACCCTCTACGCAGTTTAAGGGTAAACCTCTTTTCTTCTAATTTTAATGAGTGGCCACGTGTCTTGTTAAACTCCCTTCTGAGGAAAAGTTTTATCCCTATTGCGGGGTCACCAGTATGGTATTTGTAAATTGAAATCATATCCCCTCTCAAGCGTCTCTTCTCCAGAGAGAATAAGTTCAGTGCTCGCAACCTTTTCTCATAGCTAATATCTTCCAGACCCTTTATTAGCTTTGTTATCCTTCTTTGTACTCGCTTCATTTCCAGTACTTCCTTCCTGAGGACTGGTGCCCAGAACTGGACAGCATACTCCAGGTGCGGCCGGACCAGAGTCTTGTAGAGCGGGAGAATTATCGCTTTATCTCTGGAGTTGATCCCCTTTTTAATGCCAATATTATGTTTGCTTTGTTAGCAGTAGCTTGGCATTGCATGCCATTGCTGAGCCTATCATCTACTAGGACCCCCAGGTCCTTCTCCATCCTAGATTCCCCCAGAGGTTCTCCCCAGTGTATAGATTGCATTCATATTTTTGCCACCCAAATGCATTATTTTACATTTTTCTACATTAAACCTCATTTGCCATGTAGTTGCCCACCCCATTCATTTCTTCAGATCTACTTGCAAAGTTTCCTGCAGAGAAATTATTGCCCTGCTTATCTTCCGCAAATACAGAGATTGAACTGTTTACCCCATCCTCCAGGTAATTTATGAACAAATAAAATAGGATTGGTCCCAGCACAGAACCCTGGGGGACCCCACTACACACCCCTGACCATTCTGAGTACTCCCCATTTATCACCACCCTCTGAACTCGCCCTTGTAGCCAGTTTTCAATCCATGTACTCACCCTATGGTCCATGCCAACGGACCTTATTTTGTACAGTAAACATTTATGAGGAACTGTGTCAAATGCTTTTGCAAAATCCAGATACACCACGTCTACGGGCCTTCCTTTATCTAGATGGCAACTCACCTAAGAAGGTTAATAGATTGGTCTGGCAAGAACGATTCTTCATGAATCCATGAGTCCATGCGTCCATGCTGCTTACTGCTAATGATAACGTTGCCATTACTAAAATCTTTTATATAGTCCCTTATCATCCCCTCCAAGAGTTTGCATACTATTGATGTTAGGTTAACTACTCTGTAATTCCCAAGAATGTATTTTGGCCCTTTTTTAAATATTGGTGCTACATTGGCTTTTCTCCAATCAGCTGGTACCATTCCAGTCAGTAAAAATTAGGAACAATTGTCTGGCAATTACTTGACTGAGTTCCCCAGAGACCCTCTAGTTGCACTTGCAACCAAGCTGCACTACATATTCGCTCTGAAAGTTGCATCAAAATTATATTGCAGCAGTATAAACCTAGCATTCTAGTGAATAATTGGGGTTATTTAAACTAAAACTGGAGAAGCGGTGGCTGGGCTCACCATACAGAACAAGACGGTGTGTTAGCATAGTATATACAAACTGTTCATTTATGGTGGTCAACAGCTGGGAAAGAGCGGAATACAATTGTGCAAATTTCACTCAATGGGGTTGATTTACTAAACCTGGAGAGTGCAAAATCTAGTGCAGCTCTGCATAGAAACCAATCAGCTTCCAGGTTTTATTGCCAAAGCTTAATTAAACAAGCTGAAGTTAGAAGCTGATTGGTTACTATGCACAGCTGCACCAGATTCTGAGTGCACCAGTCTTAGAGCCCTTTCACACTGGGGCGGTTTGCAGGCGTTATTGCGCTAAAAATACCGCCTGCAAACCGACCCAAAACAGCCGCTACTGTTTGTTCAGTGTGAAAGCCCGAGGGCTTTCACACTGAAGCGGTGCGCTGGCAGGAGAAGAAAAAAACTCCTTCAAGCCGCATCTTTGGAGCGGTGAAGGAGCGGTGTATTCACCGCTCCTAAACCGCTCCTGCCCATTGAAATCAATGGGACAGCGCGGCTATACTGCGGCAATACCGCGGCTATAGCCACGCTATGCGAGTGGTTGTAACCCTTTTTCGGCCGCCAGCGGGGGTTAAAACCGCACCGCTAGCGGCCGAATACCGCCGCAAAAACGACAGTAAAGCAGCGCTAAAGATATCGCTGTTTTACCGCCGACGCCCCCACCGCCCCAGTGTGAAAGCAGCCTTAGTAAATCTCCCCTAATATCTGTCAACAAACTTTCAGTGAAAATGCTTTCCACGTGGAAGACACTGCAAATTTACTTTTTATTCAGCATGGAAGTTGACTGTGCGGTCTTACATGCAAACCTACAAATCTTAATAAATGTATGATAATGGAAATACAACAAGCATCAAAAATAACTTTTAGCAGTATACATCTCAACTATGTACACTAGGGATGAGCTTCGTGTTCGACTCGAACATCGGCTGTTCGACCGTCCGTCGAATTGCGAACGATATGGGCCGTTCGCGCCAAATTCGTGTGGCGCTTCACGGCCCATAATTCACTGCGGCATCGCAGTGCATTGCTGGCTGATGATTGGCCAAGCATGCACTATGACCCGCATGCTTGGCCAATCACAGCGCCGTCAGTAGAGAGAGCTGTAATTGGCCAAAGCCAGGGTGGCTTTGGCCAATTATGGCTCAGGGGATTTAGTACACACCCCACACTATATAAGGCCGCCTGCACGGCGGCCCTGTGTAGTGTGTGTTCCGGTGTGCTGAGAGATAGAGAGAGAGAGAGACAGTGTCATTTGATTTGAGTTAGATAGATTAGGCAGAACAGTCAGTCAGTTAGCTGCACTTACAGTGTATTGTGTATATATATGCATCCCAGGTGTTGCATATATATATATACACTGTATTCAGTTTAGCTAGATCCGTTCCTGTTATCTTCTATCTAGACTATTTAGTGCAGTGTGTCCTGCTCACAGTGTTCAGCTAGATCCGTTCCTGCTATTTACATTCAGTGCAGTGCGTCCTGCTCACAGTGTTCAGCTAGATCCGTTCCTGCTATTTACATTCAGTGCAGTGCGTCCTGCTCACAGTGTTCAGCTAGATCCGTTCCTGCTATTTACATTCAGTGCAGTGCGTCCTGCTCACAGTGTTCAGCTAGATCCGTTCCTGGTATTTACATTTAGTGCAGTGCGTCCTGCTCACAGTGTTCAGCTAGATCCGTTCCTGCTATTTACATTCAGTGCAGTGCGTCCTGCTCACAGTGTTCAGCTAGATCCGTTCCTGCTATATACATTTAGTGCAGTACGTCCTGCTCACAGTGTTCAGCTAGATCCGTTCCTGCTATTTACATTCAGTGCAGTGCGTCCTGCTCACAGTGTTCAGCTAGATCCGTTCCTGCTATTTACATTCAGTGCAGTGCGTCCTGCTCACAGTGTTCAGCTAGATCCGTTCCTGCTATTTACATTCAGTGCAGTGCGTCCTGCTCACAGTGTTCAGCTAGATCCGTTCCTGCTATTTACATTCAGTGCAGTGCGTCCTGCTCACAGTGTTCAGCTAGATCCGTTCCTGGTATTTACATTTAGTGCAGTGCGTCCTGCTCACAGTGTTCAGCTAGATCCGTTCCTGCTATTTACATTCAGTGCAGTGCGTCCTGCTCACAGTGTTCAGCTAGATCCGTTCCTGCTATATACATTTAGTGCAGTACGTCCTGCTCACAGTGTTCAGCTAGATCCGTTCCTGCTATTTACATTCAGTGCAGTGCGTCCTGCTCACAGTGTTCAGCTAGATCCGTTCCTGCTATTTACATTCAGTGCAGTGCGTCCTGCTCACAGTGTTCAGCTAGATCCGTTCCTGCTATTTAGATTCAGTGCAGTGCGTCCTGCTCACAGTGTTCAGCTAGATCCGTTCCTGGTATTTACATTTAGTGCAGTGCGTCCTGCTCACAGTGTTCAGCTAGATCCGTTCCTGGTATTTACATTTAGTGCAGTGCGTCCTGCTCACAGTGTTCAGCTAGATCCGTTCCTGCTATTTACATTCAGTGCAGTGCGTCCTGCTCACAGTGTTCAGCTAGATCCGTTCCTGCTATATACATTTAGTGCAGTACGTCCTGCTCACAGTGTTCAGCTAGATCCGTTCCTGCTATATACATTTAGTGCAGTACGTCCTGCTCACAGTGTTCAGCTAGATCCGTTCCTGCTATTTACATTCAGTGCAGTGCGTCCTGCTCACAGTGTTCAGCTAGATCCGTTCCTGCTATTTACATTCAGTGCAGTGCGTCCTGCTCACAGTGTTCAGCTAGATCCGTTCCTGCTATTTACATTCAGTGCAGTGCGTCCTGCTCACAGTGTTCAGCTAGATCCGTTCCTGCTATATACATTTAGTGCAGTACGTCCTGCTCACAGTGTTCAGCTAGATCCGTTCCTGCTATTTACATTCAGTGCAGTGCGTCCTGCTCACAGTGTTCAGCTAGATCCGTTCCTGCTATTTACATTCAGTGCAGTGCGTCCTGCTCACAGTGTTCAGCTAGATCCGTTCCTGCTATTTACATTCAGTGCAGTGCGTCCTGCTCACAGTGTTCAGCTAGATCCGTTCCTGCTATTTACATTCAGTGCAGTGCGTCCTGCTCACAGTGTTCAGCTAGATCCGTTCCTGGTATTTACATTTAGTGCAGTGCGTCCTGCTCACAGTGTTCAGCTAGATCCGTTCCTGCTATTTACATTCAGTGCAGTGCGTCCTGCTCACAGTGTTCAGCTAGATCCGTTCCTGCTATATACATTTAGTGCAGTACGTCCTGCTCACAGTGTTCAGCTAGATCCGTTCCTGCTATTTACATTCAGTGCAGTGCGTCCTGCTCACAGTGTTCAGCTAGATCCGTTCCTGCTATTTACATTCAGTGCAGTGCGTCCTGCTCACAGTGTTCAGCTAGATCCGTTCCTGCTATTTACATTCAGTGCAGTGCGTCCTGCTCACAGTGTTCAGCTAGATCCGTTCCTGGTATTTACATTTAGTGCAGTGCGTCCTGCTCACAGTGTTCAGCTAGATCCGTTCCTGGTATTTACATTTAGTGCAGTGCGTCCTGCTCACAGTGTTCAGCTAGATCCGTTCCTGCTATTTACATTCAGTGCAGTGCGTCCTGCTCACAGTGTTCAGCTAGATCCGTTCCTGCTATATACATTTAGTGCAGTACGTCCTGCTCACAGTGTTCAGCTAGATCCGTTCCTGCTATATACATTTAGTGCAGTACGTCCTGCTCACAGTGTTCAGCTAGATCCGTTCCTGCTATTTACATTCAGTGCAGTGCGTCCTGCTCACAGTGTTCAGCTAGATCCGTTCCTGCTATTTACATTCAGTGCAGTGCGTCCTGCTCACAGTGTTCAGCTAGATCCGTTCCTGCTATTTACATTCAGTGCAGTGCGTCCTGCTCACAGTGTTCAGCTAGATCCGTTCCTGCTATTTACATTCAGTGCAGTGCGTCCTGCTCACAGTGTTCAGCTAGATCCGTTCCTGGTATTTACATTTAGTGCAGTGCGTCCTGCTCACAGTGTTCAGCTAGATCCGTTCCTGTTATCTTCCTACTGACAGGCAGGCTTGTCTGGTTACAGTATATAAAGCTACCTTAAGAAAATTACAGGTGTTCTTTTTGATCCTATTAGTACCACGGTCAGGCAGCTAGACTATTTACATTTAGTACAGTGTGTCCTGCTCACAGTGTTCAGCTAGATCCGTTCCTGTTATCTTCCTACTGACAGGCAGGCTTGTCTGGTTACAGTATATAAAGCTACCTTAAGAAAATTACAGGTGTTCTTTTTGATCCTATTAGTACCACGGTCAGGCAGCTAGACTATTTACATTTAGTACAGTGCGTCCTGCTCACAGTGTTCAGCTAGATCCGTTCCTGCTATATACATTTAGTGCAGTACGTCCTGCTCACAGTGTTCAGCTAGATCCGTTCCTGTTATCTTCCTACTGACAGGCAGGCTTGTCTGGTTACAGTATATAAAGCTACCTGAAGAAAATTACAGGTGTTCTATCCCAGCTTAGTGCAGCTACAGGCCATTAGTATGTCTGGAAGGCCAAGAAGGAGAGGCAGACAGTCACAAGCCAATAAGAGAGGGCAAGCAGGCTCTGTGTCTAGTGCTGGTCTTGGAGACGGTGCATCCTCATCAGCACGTGGCCATGGGACACGCTTGGCCTTTTTTTCGGCAGCTGGCCGTGTTGAGCCGCAACATGCGGAAGACTTGGTCGAGTGGATGACCAAGCCGTCCTCATCCTCCTCATCCTCTCTCACCCATGCCCAGGGTGCTTTGTCTGGCAAAGCAGCGGCCTCTTCCCTCAGCTCAATGTCATCAGTGACTCCTTCCCTAGCTCCACCATGTCCTCATGAGGATTCCCTCGAACTGTTTGACCACAGTGTTGGGTACATGCTCCAGGAGGATGCCCAGCGTTTGGAAGGCTCTGATGATGATACTGAGCTCAATGAAGGCAGTAACATGAGCACGGACAGAGGGGGTGCCCAAGAAGGACAGCAATCTGGCAGTCATGCTCCCCCTGCTGCAGCATACTGCCAGGTTTGCTCCAGTGATGAGGAGGGAGGGGATGATGAGGTCACTGACTCAACGTGGGTGCCTGATAGGAGAGAGGAGGAGGTGGCACATCACCAACTAGGCAGGATGCCCTCCAGGGGCCAGCCTAAGGGCAGCACATTGACTGCATCACACCCCAAAGCTCCACATGTGCAGGGCGCTGCAGTCTCTGCGCGTTATTCAAAAAGTTCTTTGGTGTGGGCCTTTTTTGAGACGAGTGCATCAGATCGCACCGCTGCTATTTGCAACATATGTCTCAAGCGTATCTCGCGTGGCCAAAACATCTCCCGCTTGGGTACCACATGCTTGACCAGACATATGTTGACCTGCCATGCAGTTCGTTGGCAAGCGTATCTGAAAGACCCACACCAAAGAACAAAGAGGATCTCTCCTTGCTCCTCATCAGCTGAGATTTCCAACCCCACTAGACCTTCAGTCCTCTCTGAGACCTGCAGTGAGAGGAATGAAGGTGTAGAATTAGGTGTGTCACAGCCAAGTACTTGTGGGCAATCTGCTTTTGGTACACCGACGTCAGATTGTACCAGGCAAATTTCCCTGCCCCAGCTGCTGCACCGCCGAAAGAAGTTTGCTCCCAGCCATCCACATGCCCAGCGGTTGAATGCTAGCTTGGCAAAATTGCTAGCACTTCAACTGCTGCCTTTTCAGTTGGTAGACTCTGCCCCCTTCCGTGAGTTTGTGGAATGTGCGGTTCCTCAGTGGCAGGTACCCAAACGCCACTTTTTCTCACGGAAGGCGATTCCGGCTCTCTACCGGCATGTGGAAGGCAATGTCCATGCCTCGCTGGACAGGGCGGTCAGCGGTAAGGTGCATATTACCGCTGACTCATGGTCCAGCAGGCATGGACAGGGACGTTACTTAAGTTTCACGGCGCATTGGGTGACTCTGCTGGCAGCTGGGAAGGATGCAGGACAAGGTGCAGTAGTGTTGGAGGTTGTTCCGCCACCACGCCTCCAAAATGCTGATTGTGACACACCTCTCTCCTCCACCCCCTCCTCTTCTTCTTCCTCCATGGCCTCTTCCTCGGAACCAGCGGTGCTCCGTAGGCGTTCAAGGGGCTACGCAAGTACGCAGGCCAAAAGATGCCATGCGGTGCTTGAGCTGGTGTGCTTGGGGGACAGGAGCCACACTGGGGCAGAGGTTCTGTCAGCTCTGCAGGGGCAGGTTCAGAGGTGGTTGACGCCACGCCAACTTAAGGCAGGAATGGTGGTTTGCGACAATGGCACCAACCTCCTCTCTGCCCTCCGACAGGGACAACTGACCCATGTGCCCTGTTTGGCTCACGTCCTTAACTTGGTGGTGCAGCGGTTCTTGGGCAGGTACCCGGGCTTACAGGATGTCCTGAGGCAGGCCAGGAAAGTCTCTGTGCATTTCCGCCGGTCATATAATGCCAGTGCTCAGCTGACGGACCTCCAAAAGGAGTTTAACCTGCCCAAGAACCGCCTAATCTGTGACATGCCCACCAGGTGGAACTCGACGTTGGCCATGCTGCAGCGGCTGCACACGCAGCAGAGGGCCATCAATGAGTACCTGTGCGACTATGGCACCAGGACAGGGTCAGGGGACCTTGGTTTTTTTTCCCCACGCCAGTGGGCCATGATCAGGGATGCATGCACTGTCCTGTCACCATTCGAGGAGGCCACGAGGATGGTGAGCACTGACAGTGCATGCATCAGTGACACTGTCCCCCTTGTCCACCTGTTGGAGCACACGCTGCGTGGAATAATGGACAGGGCACTTGAGGCAGAACAGAGGCAGGAAGAGGAGGACTTCCTTAGCTCTCAAGGCCCCCTTTATCCAGACAGTGTTCCTGCGTGCCCGCCGATCACACAGGAAGAGGACGAGGAGGAGGAGGAGGAGGAGGAGGAGGAGGAGGAAGATTGTGTCAGTATGGAGGTGGAGCCTGGCACTCAGCATCAGCAGTCTTTAAGGGATCAGTCCCAAGGAACACATGGACTTGTACGTGGCTGGGAGGAGGTGGCTGCGGACGTTGTTGTCCTTAGTGACCCAGAGGACTCCGGACCGAATGCTTCAGCAAACCTACGCTGCATGGCCTCCCTGATCCTGCAAAGCCTGCGTAAGGATCCTCGTATTCGTGGTATCAAGGAGAAGGACCAATACTGGCTGGCAACCCTCCTTGATCCACGTTACAAGGGTAAGGTTGCGGACCTTATCTTGCCATCGCAGAGGGAGCAGAGGATGAAACATCTTCGGGAGGCCTTGCAGAAAGGTCTGTGCAACGCGTTCCCAGAGACTGGGAGGTTACAAACTCCTGTTTCTGGACAACGTGTTGCTGAGGCTTCGGTCAGTCAAAGAAGGAGCGGTGGAGAAGGTGGCCGTCTGACCGATGCGTTCAGACAATTTTTTGGTCCGCAGCCCCAAGGTATGATCGGTTCCAGCAACCATCGCCAGCGTCTGTTTTACATGGTGCAGGAATACCTAGGGGCAAGATCAGACTTGGACACCTTTCCCACCGAAAATCCTCTGGGTTACTGGGTCTTGAGGATGGATCACTGGCCAGAGCTTGCACAGTATGCAATTGAGCTACTGGCCTGTCCTGCATCCAGCGTTCTTTCGGAACGCACATTCAGTGCTGCTGGAGGCGTGGTAACCGATCACAGGGTGCGTCTGTCCACTGACTCGGTCGATCGGCTGACCTTCATAAAAATGAATCAGTCTTGGATCACCACCAGCTACCAAGCACCTGATGCTGATGTAACTGAATAATTTTTTTCAGATCCCTTCAAAGACTGCCTATGCTGATGCTGAGTGATTATCCCTGAGTAATTATCCTCTTCCTCCTCAATCATCAAGCTGATAGCTTGTAAGAACATTTTTGGTTCTGGGCGCCACCACCAGTGCCTAAGGCACAATTTTTCAGCCCCTGTATAACAGGGGCGTGTAATTACAATTTTTGATGTAATACTTTGCAGCACGGCTCGTTCCTGCATTCCAACTAGAGTGTCTGTGAGGGGTTGCAGTGTTGTGGCACCAGCACCAGTGCCTAAGGCCCAATTTTTCTGCCCCTGTCTAACAGGGGCGTGAAATTACAATTTTTGATGCAATACTTTGCAGCAGGGCTCGTTCCTGCATTCCAACTAGAGTGTCTGTGAGGGGTTGCAGTGTTGTGGCACCAGCACCAGTGCCTAAGGCCCAATTTTTCTGCCCCTGTCTAACAGGGGCGTGTAATTACAATTTTTGATGCAATACTTTGCAGCAGTGCTCGTTCCTGCGTTCCAACTAGAGTGTCTGTGAGGGGTTGCAGTGTTGTGGCACCAGCACCAGTGCCTAAGGCCCAATTTTTCTGCCCCTGTCTAACAGGGGCGTGTAATTACAATTTTTGATGCAATACTTTGCAGCAGGGCTCGTTCCTGCGTTCCAACTAGAGTGTCTGTGAGGGGTTGCAGTGTTGTGGCACCAGCACCAGTGCCTAAGGCCTAATTTTTCAGCTCCTGTTCAACAGGGGCATGTAATTACAATTCTTGATCTAATATTTCACAGCAGGGCCCTGTGAGGGCTTACAGTGTTTTGGCCACAGCAACACCTAAGGCCCAAATTTCTGCTGAGTATATAGGGCAGGACCCTACTTTCAAACATCTAACTTACAAACGACTCCTACTTGCAAACGGAAGGAGACAACAGGAAGTGAGATGAAATCTACCCATAGGAAGGGAAATTCTCTCATGTAAGAGTTAATATGGGAAAACAATTTCTCCTTTCCACTGATGCTTTCCAATCCTTGTTCCACAAAAAAACCCAAATTTTCAAAAAACATTTTTCATTGGGACAAAAAAGTGAGGTGAAATCTTCTGAAGAGGAGGAAAGACGCAAAACAAATGTCACAGGGGTGATAACCCTTCCCTATGTTTTCCAAAAAGCTTAGAAAAGATTTTTTGGCTGGAGCTAAACACATTAAAAATGTTCAAAATTACAAACAGATTCTACTTAACAACAAACCTACAGTCCCTGTCTTGTTTGCACCGCCTGTATACTGCTGTTCAGAGTATATAGGGACCTTTCCTTATTTTAATTTGGGTGCGGGGTTCCCCTTAATATCCATACAAGACCCAAAGGGCCTGGTAATGGACTGGGGGGTACCCATGCCGTTTGTCTCACTGATTTTCATCCATATTGCCAGGACCCGACATGACATTAAACCCGCAAGCAGTTTTAAATGAGATTTTTTCCTTTAAAAATGACATTTGGTGCAGGGACTGTTCTAAACATGGGAAACACGCGTCACTTTACAGGCATACTATAGACACCCCCCAGGTACGATATTTAAAGGAATATTTCACTTTTTTTTTTTTACTTTAAGCATCATTAAAATCACTGCTCCCGAAAAAACGGCCGTTTTTAAAAGTTTTTTTTGCATTGATACATGTCCCCTGGGGTAGGACCCGGGTCCCCAAACCCTTTTTCGGACAATACCATGCAAATTAGCCTTTAAAATGAGCACTTTTGATTTCGAACGTTCGAGTCCCATAGACGTCAATGGGGTTCTAACGTTCGTGCGAACTTGCGGTCCGTTCGCGGGTTCTGGTGCGAACCGAACCGGGGGGTGTTCGGCTCATCCCTAATGTACACAAACAAATAAGATGACGGGTAGCATTATCCTGCTGAATGCACTTTAATAGAATAGTTTGAACATCATCTGACCCCTTTTTTGTAAATCTCGCAGCTGCATTCATTTTAACTTTTGAGACAAAATTATAATTAAGAAACTGCACCATACAAGAAACACTTTGATCAAAAAACACTGAGCATGTAGAATCTTGTAACAGACAGAGGTGGTTAGGTTCAAATATTGAGGAACTATTTCACCATACTTCTCTTTACATTTTCCAAAGAACCTAATTATCATTCATTTACATGAATGGAGACAAAACTGTCAATACTGACAACACAGGCTGATATCGCATTTTCTAAAATCCAAGGATAAATGCATATCAAAGTTCTGTTTGCCAGTCAATAACTCTATTGATATATGGTAATTCTTCAAAGACATACACACTCTGTGCATTTATATGTGGACACAAGAGGAGATTTGGATTAAAGTGAACCTGTTGCAAGGAAAACATAATTAAACTGGCAGTAGCTTCAGCAAAGCATGTGGCACAAGTTGTCTGCATGTGTCTAAAGAGTCCCCAAACATAGACAAACACTTCCTGAATCCCCAACTTTCACTGTCAGCATGCTGCACTGACAGCTTTCATAAGTAGCATAGATACAGGTCTATGGGCCACCAATTTGGACTAAAACTGGAGAGTGCAAAATATATTTCAGAGATCTGTCTTTCAGTGCTTGCCAAGAGATACTAAAGCCACGTACACACGATCGCACATTCCGACAATAAAATCCATGTTTTTTTTTTCCGACGGATGTTGGCTCAAACTTGTCTTGCATACACACGGTCACACAAATCTTGTAGGAAATTCCGAATGTCAAGAACGCGGGGACCTACAACACGTACGACGAGCCGAGAAAAATGAAGTTCAATAGCCAGTGTGGCTCTTCTGCTTGGTTCCGAGCATGCACGGAATTGTGTACACACGATCAGAATTTACGAGAACGGATTTTGTTGTCGGAAAATTTGAGATCCAGATCTCAAATTTTTGTTGTCGGAAATTCCGACAAAAAATGTCTACACACAGTCGGAATTCCAACGCGCAAAATTCTATGCATGCTCGGAATCAAGCAGAAGAGCCGCACTGGCTATTGAACTTCATTTTTCTCAGCTCGTCGTACGTGTTGTACGTCACCGCGTTTTTGACGTTCGGAATTTCCAACAACATTTGTGCGACCGTGTGTATGCAAGACAAGTTTAAGCCAACATCCGTCGGAAATAAATCACAGGATTTCGTTGTCGGAATGTCCGATCGTCTGTACGCGGCATTAGACTTTCACCTTCAGGTTTGCCCCAGAAATTCAAGTGCATTGAACCATTAAATATTGGTGGCATAGCTTAAACACAACTTTGAGAGAAGTAGAGTCCCACTTTACAACCGGAGACTAGGATACAGATTCCTCCCTGGGCCCAATGGTACTATTGTAAAGGCCAGCACAGACTGGCCATTGGACTGGACTGTACATTAGCTGTAATTTTGGTTGATTCACCTTTAAAAAAAAAAAAAAAAAATGTTCACTTCAAAAGCTGTGACAGACAACTGCCTCTAACAAGGAAGAAATACAAAGGGTTATTAATTGTCAATAGTTTATATCCCAGCATGGAAAAACACATGTGAGCTGACATTTTACACATTTATATCTACAGAAAAAAAATGTCTTCAAATGTTTCCATTAGTCTTCCTAAGCCTCACACACACTATTAGATTTTCTGCAGATTTTTGTCTGCAGATTTACCAAAACCATGTAGTGCAAGGGCCTGACTGATTGCATACAAACCGAAACTCTTAGGCCCCTTTCACACTGGGGCGGTTTGCAGGCTTTATTGCACTAAAAATACCGCCTGCAAACCGCCCCAAAACAGCCTCCGCTGTTTGTTCAGTGTGAAAGCCCGAGGGCTTTCACACTGAAGCGGTGCGCTGGCAGGAGAAGAAAAAATCTCCTGCAAGCCGCATCTTTGGAGCGGTGAAGGAGCGGTGTATTCACCGCTCCTAAACCGCTCCTGCCCATTGAAATCAATGGGACAGCGCGGCTATACCGCGGCAATACCGCGGCTATAGCCGCGCTATACGAGGGGTTTTAACCCTTTTTCGGCCGCCAGCGGGGGGTTAAAACCGCACCGCTAGCGGCCGAATACCGCGGTAAAACAGCGCTAAAAATAGCGCTGTTTTACCGGCGACGCCCCCTGCCGCCCCAGTGTGAAAGCGGCCTAAAGGTTTGACCTCATATTATATGGTTTTGGTAAATATGAAGACAAAAATATGCAGAAAATCGAATAGTGTGTATGGGGCTTTAGTTGTAAAAAGCATTTGGGTGCTGGTGAATCACTATGGGTATCAAGAAAACCTCTTTTAAAACACTATTCACGCTTGAGGGCCCTTTTCTCCAGTAACAGTCTCCACATGCAAATATTTTTGAGATAACTACATGTATCTGCTGATCCAGGAGAGGGTTTTCTGTTTCTTTCAAATTCACACTGTTTGAACGGACCAAAAACCCTGGCAGTAACTTTTAAATAAGCTTTAGTTCATCTGATGCACTCGGTGGACTCGTATAACCTCCAGTTGGTTTCTCTGTCTCCATAACCCTTGAGCAAGAAAATACCTGCCTACAGAAATTGGGTGGTGTTGCTAATGCCAACACTCTGGGGCTGATTTACTAAAGTGAAAAACCTGTGCATTTTGCAAAGTGCCGCTGCTCCAGAGTTTAGTAAATGAGTAGAAACTCTGCTGACTTCCATCATCCAATCTTGTGAAAGCAAAAATGCTGTTTTTTTAATTTTCCTTGCATGTGATTGGGTATTCTTTGGAAAGTGAAGCTTTACCTCATTTACTAAGCTCTGGAGCAACTGCACTTTGCAAAGCGCACAGTCTATTTCCCTTTAGTAAAACGACCCCTCTATTTCATTAAAGCTATACCAAAACTGCCAGAATTGCACAAATATGGACTAGTTTCCTTTATATATATATATATATATATATATATATATATATATATATATATATATATATATATATATATATATATATATATATATATATATATATATATATATATATAATACACTACTTTTTTTAGTCCTGTCCAATCCATACCAATAGAAGTTCATGTTATTTTAACTCCTTGTAAATGCCTGACTGATCCCCGAATTCTCAAAGGTGGAGGAACATGTAAAAGTTAGAAGAACACCAAACTCCATAAAAATGATCTCAAGCCACTAAAAAAAAAAATATTTTTGGTTATGGATGGAGTGGGGAATGGTTAGAAACTCTGTCAGGTTTCTTATAAATATGTTTATAAAAGTAGAAAAATATCACAAACAGGAATCATATGTCAGCGAAGGCATCGAGAGAGATAGCTTAGCCTTCACTGAGTGAAGCTAATGCCGCGTACACAGGAGCGGACTTTTCGACTGGACTGGTTCGACGGATCGAGACCGGCGGACAATTCGACCATGTGTGGACTCCATCGGACCTTCAGCGGACTTTTTCAGTCGAAAATCTGACGGACTTTAGATTTGGAACATGTTTCAAATCTTTACGTCGGAACTCTGCCGGACCCAGTTCCTATCGAAAAGTCCGCTCGTCTGTATGCTAGTCCGACGGATGAAAACCGATGCTAGGGCAGCTATTGGCTACTGGCTATCAACTTCCTTATTTTAGTCCGGACATACGTCATCACGTACGAATCCGTCGGACATTGGTGTGATCGTGTGTAGGCAAGTCTGTTTGTTCGGATATCCGTCAGAAGTCCACCGAAAGTCCGTTGGATAGACCGTCAGACCAGTTCGGTCGAAAAGTCCGCTCGTGTGTACGCGGCCTAAGAGAACAGAATAGGGGTGAACAGACACGACAGTAAGGCTAAGGCCTCACATATACCTCACATGTGTGGTTTGAACACTGTTTTCATATGCGGGTGCTACTCACGTATTCGTTCACTTCTGCACGCAAGCTCGTTGGGACGGGGCGCTTTAAATGTTTTGTTTCCTTATTTATTTAACTTTTTTAATTATTATTTTGGCACTGTCCTTTTAAAAAAATAAATTTTGGGTCACTTTTATTCCTATTACAAGGAATGTAAACATCCCTTGTAATAGAAAAAAAGCATGACAGGACCTCTTAAATATGAGATCTGGGATCAAAAAGACAGATCTCATATTTACACTAAAATGCAAAGAAAAAAAAAATGTAATTTAAAAAAAAATAATAATAATAATTTCTCCTTTAAGAGCATTGGGCGGAAGTGACGTTTAATGTTGCTTCCGCCCTCCAATGCTATGGAGCCGAGCGGGAGCCATCTTCCCCTCACTCGGCATCCAGGCAGTGAGGGGAGCGGATGCGATCGTCTCTGCCGTTTCCCACAGCTCCGGTAAGCAGCGGAGATGGCCGGAGCGTTGCGGGAGGAGGAGGGGCCCCTCTCCCGCCACCAATAAAACTGATCTCACGGCGAATCCGCTGCAGAGACCACTTTTATGTCAAAGAGAAATGCACGCTGCTCCTGAAAATACCAGGGTTATAGCAGCTAGTGGCTGCCATAACAACGGTGTTTAGTGTTAAAGTACCGAAGTACGGGTATGGCGATTTGCGTGACGTGGTTAGGATGTGCAAATTTCAAGTCCAATAGAGCAATAAATGAACAAATAGAGTATATGGAATGCCTAGGGGGGGGGAGGGATTGAGAGAGGTCTGGGATTCAGGGGTATTATGGATCTTAAGTTTGCCCAGTGTGTTTGCAAGGTCTGCACATAGATACCAGTCCGAGAATCGAAAGGGTGTCACGTGTCGGAAAGTCCGACCATGTGTATGCTCCATCGAACATTTGCTGTCGGAATTTCCGCACACAAATGTTTGAGAGCAGTTTCTCGCATTTTCCGACAAAACTTGTTGTCGGAAAGTCCGATCGTGTGTACACAAGTCCGTTGCACAAAAGTTTACGCATGCTGTGAATCAAGCAGAAGGAGCCGCACTGGTTATTGAACTTCCCCCTTCTTCTGACGTTCGGAATTTTGGGCCAACATCTGTGTGACCGTGTGTATGCAAGACAAGTTTGAGCCAACATCCTTCGGAAAAAAATACACGGTTTTGTTGTCGGAAAATCCGATCATGTGTACGGGGCATAATGCCCTGTACACACGGTCAGATTTTCAGATGTAGAAAGTGCGATCAGATTGTGGTATCGGAAATTCAGACCGTGTGTGGGCTCCATCGGGCTTTTTCCGCCGGAATTTCCGACACACAAAGTTTGAGAGCAGGATATAAAATTTTCCGACAACAAAATCTGATCCTTTAAATTCCGATCGTGTGTAGACAAATCCGACGCACAAAGTGCCAGGCATGCTCAGAATAAATTAAGAGACGAAAGCTATTGGCTATTGCCCTGTTTATAGTCTCGACGTATGTGTTTTACGCCACCGCGTTCAGAACGATCGGATTTTCCGACAACTTTGTGCGACCGTGTGTATGCAAGACAAGTTTGAGCCAACATCCATCGGAAAAAATGGATTTTGTTGCCGCAATGTCTGTTCAATGTCCGATCGTGTGTACTGGGCATCAGAGTGTTGGGTGACAGTGTCCGGCTTTTACAGGAGAAATAAGGTATAGAGCGCTTGTTTCACTGAAGCGATTTGAGGTGGGGTGGGGTGAATCCAGGCCTGTTTGAGGACTCTGCGAGCTATTAGGAGGCAGATATGGATCCAAATGAGGGAGAGAGTCACAGGAAATCAATTCTTAATTGTAAGCAGAGTATTGCAAGATTTTCCCCCACTTCCTGTTCAGGTGACAACTGCCAAGTTTTTGACTTCCCATCATTTTCGGTCCCTCAACAATGGTAGCCAGGACAAATAGAAAAGGAAGAATGCCATCAGCAGAGACATAGACAGCAATAAAAAAGAAAAGCTAGTGATCATAATAAAGGGGTAGAGAGCACAGTTACATGACATAACAGAGTAAAAGGAGTAAATAATGCTACGTAATCTAATGCAACATTTAAGCCACTGTTATAACAACACAACATAGCATTTACAAACATTTACTGTTACTGGGGATAACAATATTTACTTTTAAAGAATAAACAAAAAGGTAAAGGTAAACACAAATCTCAGGACTATTAGTTCTGTAAACTGATTTGCTTTCTGTAAGGGACATTATACTGCATGTAAAATATAGAATTTATATTGTCTGGTTTAGTAAGCCCTGACATAGTCCTCAGTCCTCTATAGAGCATACACCGAGCCATTCACATCAGTTCTGGAAACAAATATGATGACAATCTAATGTTTCTTCCAAAGCAATACTTATAAACAAGCTCAATAGCTGGTTTGGGTAAAACCTGATTAACCTACTTTACCAGCATGTGTTTGGAAATCACAGCAACTGAAACAATTACACACAAACATGTGGAGAACGTTCAAACTCCACTATAGGCCGCGCCATCGCTGGGAACTAGATTTAGGACTTCAGCACCACAAGGCATCAGTTTGAAATGCAATGCACCAGGGCACTATCCATTTTACACATACTGGGCAACTTGTGCTTGTTTTTTAAGGTTTGTGGAACTATAAAACACAGTTGTAAATGGAAACCTGAGAAAAATACAGAGGAGGACATTGCTGGCCTCCTAAGAACATTTGATCTTTGTCTATCTCAAGTGTTACTACTATTGGGGTAATTGACCCTGAACAAGGCAGGAGATTAGAAAGTCAGAACTATTGATCGTCATACTTGTTCCAAGTTACTGACCTAGAAAGATTGAAGTAATTGGATAAGCATTATCATCAGTCAGTTGGCATTTTCAGAAGAAGAGGTCATCAAAGAGAACCTCTATAGCAGTGGTTCTCAACTCCTGTCCTCGGGACCCACCAACAGGCCAGGTTTGCAAGATAACCGAAATACATCACAGGTGATATCATTTGTTGCTTAGTGATTGCAGTATTCTAGTCTGCATCTCCCCAAGGTAATACCTAAAATCTGGCCTGTTAGTGGGTCCTGAGGACAGGAGTTGAGAACCACTGCTCTATAGTGTCTCATTAGAGGTCTACTACATATCAGTTGTGCCCAACACGCAGCTGCTGGCCTCTATGTATGGTCCACCATGTCCTAGGCCTCCACCTGTTGGGCACCAAATGACAGAGTAGCAGCTGGGCACTGTGCTGGGCACCGATACGCTCTCTGCTCTCTAGCACCCGGCACTAAAATAAACAGTACTGTAGGTGGAGTTATTTACACCCGCAGTACAAGTCCGGGCCTCGCTGTGCAGACTGAGGAGAGCGGGAGAACAGTGCTGGAGCCAGGGGCGTTGCTAGGTCTACAAAAGATCTGGGGCTAGAGCCCATAGCAGCCTAGTAAAGAAAGTCATACGCTTGGGTGGGCATACACATGTATATAATATACGTGTGTGTGTATATATCCCCAGAATGTTCCCCCCTTACATCAGGGTCCCCAGAGAGCCCCCCTTACATTGGGGTCCCCAGAGAGCCTCCCCCTTAAATCAGGGTCCCCAGAGAGCCTCCCCTCCCCTTGGGGACCCCTGCAGAGACTCGGGGCTATGGGCCCCAGATTCGGGGCTATAGCCCCAAAAGCCACCCCCTAGCGACGCCACTGGCTGGAGCCATACCTCCCAACATTTTGAGATGGGAATGAGGGACACCTACTAGCAAATGTATGTAGACATAGGATACGCCCCCCTGCCACACCCCCTTAAAGGAGAATTAACCAAAAAAAAAAGTTAATTAAATCCACAAGGGACTTTTTTTTACCACTACTATTTCTTTACACTGGCTTTTAAAATTTACAAATGCAGCCATTTATAATTTGGATGAAAGGTTTAGCACTGGGATTATTGAAAGATAATAAGTGCATTTTATACTCAACTATATAGATCAGACTAAAATGAGGGACAAATGAGGGGGAAAGAGGGACATTGCTCCAAATCAGGGACAGTCCCTCAAAATCAGGGACAGTTGGGAGCTATGCTGGAGCATGTGATCAGGTAAGGGGGGTAAAACTTCACTGCCACACTGCACTGACACATGGGGGTGGGGGGAGGGTTTAACATCACCCCCATACTGCACTGACCACCTGAGGGGGGTTACACTTTACTGCCACACTGCACTGACCAGCGGGTGGGGGGGGGGGGTTGGTTTTGTCTGCACTAGAGGTTATTATTGAGGTTGCTGCCACCAATAATTACTCTAATTTTCTCTTCAGTGTGCTGTACATTATAAAAATGTAGCAGGACTGAAATTTGAGGGCATTGAGGTGCATTATAACCCATTCATTTTGAATAGGCTGTCTGACTCAACATAATTCTCAATACATGAAAATGCACTGCTATTGTATAGCCTACTGGATGTGTCGGTGGCCACACTTGAAGCCCTCTATTAAATCCATGTTGACCACCACTTCTACAGTATATGCCATTGGTGCTCAACCTGTGACCCTCCAGCAGTTGCAGAACTACAAGTCCCATGAGGCATTGCAAGGCTGATAGTTACAAGCATGACTCCCAAAGATAGAGGCATGATGGGATTTGTAGTACCGCAACAGCTGGAGGGCCACAGTTTGAGCACCTATGTTATATACCCTAAGGCTGGGTTCACACCTATGCGAATTGGATGTGGGTTTCCCCGCATCCAATTTGCATGACAGGATATTGTGACTGGCTCTCTATAGTGCCGGTTTACATGTCTCCATTGCGGCTGTGGAGCGGCTTGCACAGGAGTGCTGTGCGTCTTTGGTTCCGTTGAATGGGGACGTATCAGCTGCGAGCCACACCCGTCGGAGGTGTGAACCCAGCCTTACTCAAGCCAATTTTTTTTTTCCAGACATGGATATTTGTGGTAATCTTACCTCATTTTAATTTCCCATGATATCAAAACAAAAAGTTGGGGGAGAGGTTATTAACCACTGTTGTACTACTCCTTCATTCTACTGTGTTTTGGGCTGTGCTCCCATTGGTAATAGTTCTTGACACTTTTGATCCTAAACAAAATATGTTTTCGCTGGATTTGCCCCTTAATGACTAAGCACCTGCTAAGAATCTGCCACAAACTAGAGCTGCACGATTAATCGTTAAAGAATCGAGATCACGATTCTAACCCCCTTGCAATCTTACCACAGCATTTTCTCGATTCAGTGCAGAGAGTTCTCTGCTCACAGCTGACAAACTGCCAAGTTTAGCAAAGGCAAGATAAAGAGAAACATTGTAACAATTTAGTTCTTTAGATCAAAGGGATAAACTTCGGTCTGTGAATGAGGTCAGTTTAACCACTTAAAGACTAAACCTTTTTCTGACACTTGTTGCTTACAAATTAAAATCAGTATTTTTTGCTAGAAAATGATTTAGAACCCCCAAACATTGTATTTTTTTTTTTTAGCAGAGACCCTAGAAAATAAAATGGCGGTTGTTGCAATATTTTATGTCACACGGTATTTGCGCAGCAGGCTTATAAACGCAATTTTTGGGGGGAAAAATACACTTTATGGAATTAAAAAAAAAAAAAAAAAACAGTAAAGTTAGCCCAGTTTTTTTGTATAATGTAAAAAATGATGTTACGCCACGAGAATCGTGAGAGAATCAGGATCTTTATTCTAAGCAAAAAAATTGTGATTCTCATTTTGACCAGAATCGTGCAGCTCTACCACAAACCATATCGATGTTATAAGGTGTCTGTAGGACAGGAAGTTCAGAAAAAGAAAAAAAAAAGCATAATTAATGACTAATTCACACATAGTGCGGTGACAGGCATTTTACTGCATTGTAAAACGCCTGTCACTGCAGAGAAAAAAAGAAAACATTTGTTTGCTGTGTGTCCCATTCACACTGTAATGCAGCCTGGAGCTGCACAAATACAAAAAAAAAAGTACAAAAAAAATACAAAAAAAATAGGGATCTGTGTGTGTGATGCACACTGCCCCCCTACTGCAGTCAGAAACAGACAGCTGCTGGAGAGGTAAAGTGTTCTGGCCGCTGTCCGCTCCTGTGTGAATATAACCTAAGGTGTCATTCACACAGGCCTACTAAAGCTTACACTCCTGTGCAGGGCCATGCTTGCCAACACGCATAGCTCCCAACTGTCCCTGATTTTGAGGGACTGTCCCTGATTTGGAACAAAGTCCCTTTATATAGTTGGTTATAAATGCACTTTTTATCTTCTAAAAAAAGTGTTTCCCAGTCACAGGGCTAAACCTTTCATCCAATTTCTTAAATTGCCACATTTGTAAACTTCAAAAGCCAATATAAAGGAATAATAGTGGCAAAAAAAGCCCTCGTGGGTTTACCTAATAATTTATTTAATTCTCCTTTAAAGGGCGTGGCAGGAGGTGTGTCCTATGCCTACATACTTTTGCTAATAGGTGTCCCTCGTTCCCATATCAAAAAGTTGGGAGGTATGCACATGGGATGTACAAGTGTGCTGTGCGTTCATTTGCAGGCAGCTCCATTCATGTCAACTGGGACACAGTGGCAGCATGCGCTGCTCATATCTGACATCTGCGTGGGTGCGTGTCCCCAAACACTGTCTGCATTTGGGGACGCCCACACACAACTGCACCGATGTCAAGGAGCGGTGGCTGTGTCCATGCAACCACTGTGTTCCAATTGACATGAATAGGACTGCCTGCATGTGGATGCATGGAACACCTATGCATCCTGTGCAGGCAAACACAGCCCTTCGCACGGGTGTAGGGTGACCACATTTCCAAACTGCCATTTAGGGACACCCCCCCTTCCTAAAAATCAGCTTGTGTTGTAACGAATCACAGCACACCTGGGGTGGCGGGTGCGCGCTTTACCCAGAAGCACTGACCACGCCCCTCAAAAAAGGCCGCTGCATCGCCACTTTACTCACTGACAGTACTTGTCCTGGGCGGCCGAGACCCGGTGTCAGGGCCGTCTTTAATATTGATTGGACCCTGGGCAAAACTTTTCTTGCCCCCCCCCATGCAGTTTCTCTTTCCACCTGCTCTGAGACATACAATAAGTAGCCTCTGGACTCAAAATCAGTTTACTGAATCAGACCAGGCAGCGATTGCGATTGGTTGCCAGGAGGTTACAGTGTATCATTACCGCTCACTGACTGATTGCTAGAGGTTACAGCACACATTAAGGCTCACTGATTAGTTGCTAGAGGTTACAGCACATGATTTTTGCTTGTTGATTTGCTGCTAGAGATCACTGTGGATATGACCTCAGGGGTCATAATATACATATCAATGCCGCCGGCCGCCACTATTTACATACGAATGCCACTGCTATTTACATATGAATGCCGAAAATTTACATGTAAACACAGGGCCAGCAGGTGAGTCATCTGTACACAACAAAAGGGCAGAGCTGGGCAGCATTAGTAGCAGCACTTCACACTGAGCTATTGGGACACAGCACGGGACCTCAAGTAACAAGGGAATTTAAACCAGCATAGTTGGCAAGTATGAGGCAGCTGCTTTGGGCCCCACAACAATGACAGGGCCCTGGGCAGCTGCCCCTTTTGCCCTGCCTTAAAAACGGCCCTGCCCGGTGTACATTGTTCCAACGTTTGGCTCTACAGTGATTACACGCAAGAGGCGGGATTTATGTTTTCTCCAATCACAAGCAGGGGGTGGGGATTGTGCCTCTCTAGACATTCCCGGCCAGGACAAGTACTGTCAGTGAGTAAAGCGGCCGCCTTTTTTGGGGGCATCAGATCAGCCCTGGGGTTGGGTGGCAGTGTCAATTTCATTCCGGGACACTGTATTGTCCTGGAATAAAGGTGCCCGGGACAGACCTGCAAAAGGCGGGACTGTCCCGGGCAATCCGGGACGGGTGGTCACCCTACACGGGTGTATGCTTTAGTATGCCCATGTGAATAAGGCCTTTTATTTCTGTGCCTTAATGCTCTAGCAGTGAAACTTCCCAGCCATAATCACCGGCTATATTTCCGTCCCTCTGGGAATTTAGGTGTTCCTGCCTACCTTGTATTTTCTAACCCCCATCCATAGAATAAAATAAACAACCCATCAGGTAGAGTGGGGACCCCTCACAATGGCCAAATCAAGCATGCAGACCCAAACATTCCAATGCAGACCAATACAGTCCCTAAGAGCTATAATAAACCGTTAGCCCGGGTTCACACATGTGCGGTGCGAATTGAAGCTCAGGTTTCACTGGGAAGATAAAAATCTGTAGTTCAAAGGTTTCACTGCGTTGTAGCTGCGGATCAGTGAGCAGGGAGAGGGGGGAGGGGGGAGGTGTAGTGAGGAGAGGGAGAAATTCCTTGTTCAGAACGCAATGCATCTGCGAATCAGATGCGTTCCCATAGGAGATAGTGGGCTTGTAATTCGCACCGCAATGCCCAAAAAACGCACACGTTTTTTGTACAATGCGCAGTGCAAATGCAACGCACATATGTGAACCAGATACATTCAAATGAATGTATTTTAAAATGTCCTGCGAATTGGATGCGGTGTAAGCCGCATCTAATTCGCATAGGTGTGAACGGGGGCTGAAGGTTTAGTTCTTGGGGCATCTACCAAAAACAGAGGGATATCAGTATATATAGCTGGGGTGCCTTATGAAGTAAAGTGGGTGGGCTTATAATGGTCTTGCTATGGGGCACTATACACTTAAAAAGACGGTCTATTCAAATAATTAAAAAAAAAAAAAAAGAAAACGTGCACAATTCAAACAAATCATATAGCATCACAGCCACCGGTCCGTGGAAACATTTACACATGTTTACCTCTGGTCTCTGGTTTATGACATGGCAGATACCTGTGCTGAAGCTACATTTTCCTGCAGTCTAGCAGCAGAGGTCATGTAATTATATTGCTGACATGAGCTTATATAATGCAGGCACTCATACACAAGCCTTTGTGTCCTGCCTCACAGTGCTACATCTGCACTCTTCCAAGAAGCATGGGGATTAGGATGAACAAACTGCTGAGGGGTGACTCCTAAAAATCCCTGTGCCTGTCTCCCGCAGCGCTTTCCTTCTGAACATGTCACCAGTTTATTCAGCTGGTGAGTCACTGACCTTAACTGCCTTCATCTTCATTTTCAAGACTTCACTTGCTTGGAACATACAAGGTTTTTTTTTTTTTTCCTTTTTTTTTTTTTTTCTGCCTCTTATTTTGCCAACTACAGAAAGAAATGTGAAAAATGCACCTAAATGTCATCAGCAGGGAAAATGTTTTCCTAGCCCGTTAGAGTTGTCTGATAAATTCAACTGCATGCTAAAGATCGGAGTCTGCTTTTGTCGATTTCTTTTTATAATGCAGCTCAACAGAAAACAATAAAACTGCTATGCCTTAAAGTGATTGTAAGGGTTCGTTTTTTGTTTTTTTTAAAATAACAAACATGTCATATTATACTTACCTCCACTGTGCAGCTCGTTTTACACAGAGTGGCCCCGAACATCCTCTTCTGGGGTCCCCCGGCGGCTCTCGCGGCTCCTCCCCACATCTGATAACCCATACCTCCCAACATTTTGAGATGGGAATGAGAGACACCTACTAACAAACGTATGTAGGCACAGGACACACCCCCTACCACACCCCCTTAAAGGAGAATTAACAAAAAAAAAACTTAATTAAATCCACAAGGGCTTTTCTTTTACCACTATTATTCCTTTATATTGACTTTTAAAATTTACAAATGCAGCAATTTAGAATTTGGATGAAAGGTTTTGCGCTGGGAAACACTTTTTGAAATATAAAAAGTGCATTTTATATACAACTATATAGATCAGACCAAAATGAGGGACAAATGAGGAGGAAAGAGGGACAGAGGGACATTGTTCCAAATCAGGGACAGTCCCTCGAAATCAGGGACAGTCCCTCGAAATCAGGGACAGTTGGGAGCTATGGATAACCCCTTGGGAGAAGCACTCTCCCGGGGGATTACCTTGTGGGCGCGCACCCGAGTCCAGCATTGGGCGTCCATAGAGGCGGAATGCAGGACTCGGCCCCGCCCCCCGGCACCCAAGTCATTGGATTTGATTGAAAGCAGCGGGAGCCAATGGCTGCGCTGCTATCAATCTATCCAAGCAAGAGCCGAGAACCTCGGTCAGAGAGACAGCGCGTCCCTGTCGGGTCAAGTTCCAGGGTAAGTAAAACGGGGGGGGGGGGGGCGTTCACTGCCAGTTGTTCTTTCACCTTAATGCATAGGATGCATTGAGGTGAAAAAACACGAGGGTTTACAACCTCTTTAAAGAGACACTGATACAGTTTTTATTCTTTATGATTTAGGTTGGGTTCACGCTATTGCCGCATGCGGCTCACAGCAGGGGTCCGGTGCGTCCCCGTTCACCGTTTCAGGTTCGATTTCAGCCCAAATTTTTGGCTGAGTTCGGACTTGAAACCGATTAAAAGACTCCTGTGCAAATTCGCATCAGAGCCACAGCGGAGATATGTGAACCAGCTCCATAGAGAGCCGGTGAAAAATCTCCTGCTATTGCGAATTGGATGTGGGGAAGCTCATATAGGGAGGTGGTGAAAGAGGTCCAAGCAGGTTGATCCAGAACTCCTCTTTTCCGACTATGGTCTACTCCTCTTTGTACGAGATTAATAAAATAAATCGTAAAACAATATTCTTTACCAGTAACGGATGATTCCGTTGATATAGGAGGCCTTAAATGTGGCCCTTGACATCGGCGAAGGGCAGCACATAATATTTAGCAAGTATATTGCTACAGAAGACTGTCAGGGATTGCAAATATGCTACAAGAGTTGTGGGAGAGCGAGGAGACAGTCATAGCCTGAAGTCACATTACATGAGACTGCTGGGGAACCCCGCTATTATAGACTCTTTACAAATCAATGCTTTCACATTTGTGTTTTCTATAACCCCCTTTAAAATGACTTGTGGCACATTTCATATCGCTCTCAGCAAAAACCATAATAAAGATAAAAAAAAGGGGATAAATGGAACTGGCATTTTGGTGAGCGACCATTTTGCCTATGGTGGAGGTGGTTGTCACTGGATCATTTACCTAAAGTTGGCGGATGGTGCTGATGCTATCACAGAACCTTTTTTTTACCACACTGGGACTGTATTTTGTACCACTGGTGTCTGACTCAATATTTTTGGCGCAACTCTGTTTATGAACTTCTGATTGGGACTGTATCACTGTGCCATATCTCACAGTAAAATTTGTGTCTGTTTTTGATGTTTAGTTTAGAACAATAGCGCAGTTTTATGTTTTTGTCTCATGCAACATCGCTGGATCACGATGGGGCTGAGGTAAGTATTAGGTCGAGCAGAGAGGGGGCTGCTGCATACAGAAGGTTTTTTATCTTAATGCATAGAATACATTAAGATTAAAAAAAACCTTCTGACTTCAGACCCACTTTAATGTTAGATAAACTTAAAAGGATAGTTCACCTTTACAAAAAAGGTGTGCACAGCCTATTGCATTAGGGTGTGCACCTCAAAGCTCAAACACATATGCGTGTGTGTGTGTGTGTATATACTGATGGTGTCAGTAGAGCTGTGGATGGTGTCAGTAGAGCTGTGGATGGTGTCAGTAGAGCTGTGGATGGTGTCAGTAGGGCAGTAGACGGTGTCAGTAGAGCTGTGGATGGTGTCAGTAGAGCTGTGGATGGTGTCAGTAGGGTAGAGATTGGTGCCAGTAGGGCAATGAACGATGTCAGTATATTTTAAATAAAATATCAGGGGCCTAAACAGGGGGAATCTGCACCACACGGGGTGATTAAGGCGTACCCTGGCACACCCTGTGTGCACGCCTATGCTGCCTATGCAGGTAAGGGATGTTTGTAGATTAAAACAAACTGTACAGCTCTGACTAAAGATGATTAATAATACCCTTGCTATAGATGTAGGCCATTTACATTCCTTATGAAGCCTGACTGGAATACTCCCAGAACGTTGCCAAGTGATTCCTAGTCGTCACTGCTCACCTTCACCATCACAGGAGTGAGTTCTTTTTCTGATTGGAATCCCCTCACATACGCTTCCTCTCCCCTAATGTAGTAGCTCTGAGCTCAGCATTTGAGAGCTTACTACTATGATGGTGGAGGTGAGCAGTGACGACTAGGCCTCACTTAGCAATGTCCTGGGAGTATTCCAGTCAGGCTTCATAAGGTATGTCAGAGCTTTATTCAACTTTAGTCAGAGCTTCACAGTTTGCTTTTATCTACAGATGCCCCTTATCTTCATAGGCAGTTTTGTGGTAAAGGTGAACTATCCCTTTAAGTACTTAAAGACCGCCCACCGCAGATATACTGTGGCAGGGCAGCTCTATTGCGCCAAACAACGTACCTGTACGTCGTGCAATAGACAATGGCGGCGCGCATTTAATTGGGCAGAGGGGGAGCCAATCAGCGGGTCCAGCGAACGCAATGTCCACCGGGACTTGTCGATCGTTCCCCAGAGAGGCAGAACGGCGATCTACCTGTGTAAACAAGGCAGGTCGCTGTTCTGACAGGGGAGAACACAGTGATCTTGTGTTCCTGCTAAGTAGGAACACGGATCTCTGTGTTCACCCAGTCAGTCCATCCCCCACAGAGTTAGAAAGAACCTCCTAAGGACACACTTAACCCTTTGATTGCCCCTGGTGTTAACCCCTTCCCTGCCAGTGTCATTAGTATAGTAACAGTGCATATTTTTTAGCACTGATCACTGTAATAATGTCACTGGTTCCCAAAAAAGTGTCAGCTAGGTGTCCGATTTGTCCGCCGCAATGTCGCAGTCCCGCTAAAGAAAAAAAATCGCTGATTGCCGTCATTACTAGTGAAAAAAATAAAAATGCCATAAAAATATCCCATAGTTTGAAGATGCGATAACTTTTGCGCAAATCAATCAATATACACTTATTGGGATTTTTTTTTACCACAAATATGTAGCAGAATACATATTGGCCTAAATTGATGAAGAAATTCGATTTTTCTAATTTTTTTTTTATTGGATATGTTTTATAGTAGAAAGCAAAAAATATATAATTTTTTTCAAAATTGTCACTTTTTTTGTTTGTAGCACCCTGATGTTTAGGCAGGGATGCTGTTAAATTTAGTTGCCAGCTGGTAGTTGGCTTGGCCAGTTGTTAGGAGGTCAATTGATTTCACCCTAATTCTGGAATTGCTGCACTTCTCTCTTCTGTCACTAGGTGGCTGGGTATCTGGTGACATTAGATAAGACAAGGGCATTGCAAGGACAGATTAAGAATGAATGGGGTGTCTCAGCCAATGGGCAGGGATCTTCTTGGATCCCTTGGCCTGCTGGGAGGGCCTATTTATTTGGGTAGGGTCAGGTGATCGGGGTCTGTGCCACCTGGTCGGCTGTCTGGGTGGACGCGTGTTGTGCTTCCCTGGGCTGCTAGGCCAGAGCCTGAGGCCTATCCCGGGGACATCTGGCTGCTAGGCTGTCTGAGGCCTATCCAGAGGCAAGAGCGCAGCGTAGGGTTGAGACTGTGGCTTGCAGTCCAACCAGAAGTAACGGTTCTGCCGGCTGGAGAACCTGTCATGGTTGGAGGGGAAGCTTTCGCCACTAAGGGACCAACCACCTTGTTACCAGGGACCACTGTGAGTAGCTGAAGCAAGTACCAGGGCAGTATTCCCACCAGCCGGGGATGGTGAAGAATTGGGAAACTTCAGCAAGTGCCAAGCCAGAAACCCAGCCAGTAGACATGTGCATTTGTTTTCGTCCGAATGCATTTTCGCCTGAATTTCGGGTATTTTCGCTATCGTTTTAATAAACGATAACGAACGTGCAGAACCTGAAAACCGTAAGATCCGACATAAAGAAATGCTTTATTTTCGTTTTTGTTGCGACAACAGTTCGATATAGATAGGAGATTCGACATGACGCTAACAATAGCGATCTGTATCCATCGAACCTGTGGTCGAATGTGCCTAACCTAAGCTCTATTAGTCCAAGATTATTCTACATAGAGAGAAAAGATTCGACATTATAGAGACAATAGCAAAAAAGGTAGAATGTGCCTAAACTAACTCTATTAGTCCAAGATTATTCGACATGAAGATTGGACGAAGCAGTCGCCGCAAGCGGACATTTATGGTCAAATGCTCCGCCCCTAGGCTATAGAAGAATTCTAATGTTAATTGACTAGTAATAATAATTAATAAATATAACTATTACTAGTGTCATACAACATTAGAATTCTACTATAGCTTGTAGGCGGAACATTCGACCGGAAATGTACGATTGCGGCGTCGTACAGTTTAGCTGCCCTGTCGAATCTTCTTAGAACATTGGACAGACACCATCAGCCTTCAATGACAGATTCGACCTTAATTATTTTGGATTTTCGGACGAATGCATTTTTTAATGAAACAAAATAAATAAAAACGAATTTCGGGAGTAACTAAATAAATTTATTTTTCGGACGAAAACGAAATTCCGAAACAAAATATTTCAGTGTGCACATGTCTACCAGCCAGTGGAGGTGACGCTTGCAGAGAAGTATTGTGTGTCAAGCCAGGGACCGAGCGGGCCAGCGGGGTGACGCTTGAGGAATATCTGTGAGTGCCAAGCTAGGGACCCAGCAGGGACGCGGGGGTGACGCTTGAGGAATATCTGTGAGTGCCAAGCTAGGGACCCAGCAGGGACGCGGGGGTGACGCTTGAGGAATATCTGTGAGTGTCAAGCTAGGGACCCAGCAGGGACGGGGGGGGGGGACGCTTGAGGAATATCTGTGAGTGTCAAGCTAGGGACCCAGCAGGGACGGGGGGTGACGCTTGAGGAATATCTGTGAGTGTCAAGCTAGGGACCCAGCAGGGACGGGGGGGGGGGACGCTTGAGGAATATCTGTGAGTGTCAAGCTAGGGACCCAGCAGGGACGCGGGGGTGACGCTTGAGGAAGATACTCACTGAGAAGATTGGAAGAGCTCAGGGAGGTCACCATTAGGCCTGGGGAGGCCCAGGACTTGGCTACATGTTTATAGCGCAACAAAAACCAAAAAAAAAAAAACGCAGAGGTGGTCAAATACCACCAAAAGAAATCTCTATTTATGGGGAAAAAAAAGTACATCAATTTTATTTGGGTACAGTATCGCATGCTCAATTGATAATGCAGTGCCATATCGCAAAAAATGGCCTGGTCGTGAAGGGGGTAAAACCTTCGGGGGCTGAAGTGGTTACGTTTTAAGGCTAATCAGTCAAGTAGGGCAAGGGGGAAGGAGCAACACAAGACCATCCGGTCTAAGGTGGGAGAAGTAGAAATCAATCACTGGGTAGGAGCAATGTGATTCTCTATTGTGCAGCCTCCTACAGAGTGTGTGTGTTTATCTGCAGGGGGCCTGGAGAAATGATATATTGTATTTTATGGGTTCTCAGATTTAACTAGTAGGGCAAATTAAGACTCGGAATGTCAAATGCCGCGTACACACGGTCGGACTTTTCGTCTACAAAAGTCTGACGGACGCCGACGGACTAAAGCTGGCTGACAATCCGATCGTGTGTGGGCTTCCCCGGACTTTCAGCGGACTTTTCCAGCCTCAAATCTGACGGACTTTCGATTTGAAACATGCTTCAAATCTTTACGTCGTAACTACGCCGGACCTAGAAATCCGCTCGTCTGTGTGCTAGTCCGACGGACAAAAACCCACGCTAGGGCAGCTATTGGCTACTGGCTATCAACTTCCTTATTTTAGTCCGGTGTACGTCATCATGTACGAATCCCTCTGACTTTTGTGTGATCGTATGTAGGCAAGTCCGTTCGTTAGAAAGTCCGCCAAAAGTCCGCCGAAAGTCTGTCGGACAGGCTGTCGGATTTTTGTAGATGAAAAGTCCGACCGTGTGTACGCGGCAAAATCGATCATCTTCGTTTTTTTTTCTGCCGGTAGGGTGTGCTATGCTTTGACACACAAAATGTTTGATGTTCGACAAGTGGTGTACTTTAGTAATTACATTATATCAGAGCAATATAACTACTGGTATTTATAACCCAAGAGAGCCTTCCTTCCTAGTTGCTCTGTTAAAAAGGTTAATTCAATCCACAAGGCCTTTTCTTTTACTACTATTATTCCTTTATATTGACTTTTAAAATTTACAGATGCACCAATTTAGAATTTGGATAATAGCTTTAGCGCTGGGAAACACTTTTTTGAAAGATAAAAAAGTGCATTTTATATACAACTATATAGATCAGACCAAAAGGAGGGACAAATGAGGAGGAAAGAGGGACAAATCAGGGACAGTTGGGAGCTATGCATCAGGAATATGAAACGTTGGGATTACTAGGGTTGCCACCTCATCCCTTTAAACGCTGATTAAGGTGGCAATTAAACTCACTTAGTGCCTTACCTGCATTCAATTAGCCACAGAACCTGTGTAATTAATATGTGTTCGGGTTTAAAGGGATGAGGTGGCAACTCTAGGGATTACATATTTATGCTTGAAAGAAATGTGCATTAATGAATGGAAGTGGAAAGTGGCAGATCTCCTGTGTTTCCAGGAATTTGTCCCTGAATGCATAGGGATCAGCTGATGATAGTCAATGAAGTGTATGCTTGTATGTGGAGTGGGTGTAATCAGAATGGCACAGAGATGAGTGCTTTGTACCTATTAGAGGAGGTCATGTTGGAGGGCCTGCATAAAGAGCTACACACTTTAACAAGGTGAAGAAATAGACTAGTGATGGGAAAGCCTTCCACAAGTGCAGTTTGCTGCCATTTTACAGTTCTAGGAAAGTCAGGATCTACAGCGTAATGTGTATAATGACTGGAGCCAGCAGTGGAAGTGTTATGCAAGCAAAATCTATTCTATACAACATGGTCTGTAGGGAAATCATTTGCATTATTCTTGTAATAAAATTCAGGTTTTGCTCCACATTACAATGATTCTATTGGCAGCACACTCGGCTGTTGTTTCCTTAGGAAGTGAGGACAGCACCTGGATATGATAACTCTGAGCAAAAAACCTGAAGTGCCCGTTCACACTACCGCGACTTGGGATCCGACTTGTCAGACCTCAAGTCGCCCCAAGTCGCTTGACATCTGAAAGTCCATGTAAGTGAATGAGAGCCGTCTATATGTACGCTACTGAAGTCGCTCCGACTTCAGAAAAGGTCCCTGTACTACTTCAAGGCGACTTGTAGGCGACTTGTACCCATTGATTTCAATGGAAGTCGCCTACAAGTCGGATCATGGTCTATAGTGAAGCGACTTCACAGGAAGAGAAGATGGTTTTTTCCATCAAACCCCTCCCTCCCCCAGAGCTGATTGTTGTTTGATTGGCCACTGGAAAGTTGCCTGTACTGGAGGCGACTTGAAGTCGCCTTGTAAGTCGCCCCAAGTCGCGCTGTCGTGTCGCCCTCAGGCCGTGTCCAGGTCGCCTCGCAAAGTCGCGGCCAGAGTCGTGTTGCCCCTGTGTGAACCGGCGTGAAGACTTGTCACTTCCTGCCCAGTAATAGATTCCCTATAACAGAACAACTAGGAAGGAAGGCTCTCTTGGGTTATAAATAGTTATATATCTGATATAATGTAACAGAGCACCAGTGTTTTTTTTTTTTGCATGTTTTTAGCGAGCTTCTATGCGGGACATGCACATTTTTAAGCTTTTCCATTTTTTTATTAGCCAAGAGAGAAAATTATTATATGTTGCATGATTTGTTGCTAGGTATTTCAGCTTTTTTTAGTTTTTCCATTAGCTTTTATTTCTTTTTTTATTATTATTAATTTATTATTATTTATTTTCCTTAGGTTAAGAGGGTAGAGTTAAGGTTGGGTTGGGGTTAGGCTTAGGATTAGGGGTTAGGGTTATTTATTTATTTATTTTTTTATTAGGGGTAGGGTGTTAATACTACTACTACTAGTAATAATAATAATAATAATAATAATAATAATAAATGAATAAATAAATGTAAAATAAATACACAAAAGTCATAAAAAAATGTATTCAATAAATAAGTAATAATAAATAAATGATTAACCCCTAAAAAATAATAATAATAAATAATTAAACACCCTAACACAAAATAAATAAATACATTTTTATTATTAATTCATTTTTTGTTTGGGTTTGAGTTATGGTTGCCACCTCATCCCTTTAAACCCGAACACATGTTAATTACACAGGTTCTGTGGCTGATTAAGGTGGTAATTAAACTCACTTGGTGCCTTATCTGCATTTAATTAGCCTCAGAACCCGTGTAATTCAAAGGTGTTCGGGTTTAAGCCCGGGTTCACACTATAATGCGGTGCGGACCGCACAGGAGCGCTGTGCGTCCCTGTTCACCATTTCAGGGACGAATCAGGGCCGATTCTACGCCTGAATTCGGCCCTGAAACGCAGCCAAAGACACACAGCGTTTTTGTGCAGTGCGCACCGCAGCCGCCCCGGAGATATCTGAACCGGCTCCATAGGGAGCCAGTCACATTCTCCTGCTATGCGAATTAGATGTGCGGAAAAGCACATCTAATTCGCATAGGTGTGAACCCGGGCTAAAGGAATGAGGTGGCAACTCTAGTTTGAGTGTTTATTATTATTTTTATTATTCTTATTAATAATTTATTACATTTTTTGAAGGTTAGGGCTTAATTATTATTTATGTATTATTACATATTGTTTATTTATGATGATTTTAAGTTATTTGTGTATTTATTTTACATTTATTTATTGATATATTAATACTATTTTTTGTTTTACATTTTTTCGTTTGAGCAGAAAATCGCGCAAAAAATGTGCAAATGTTTCCATTCATTCTACGAGGATAAAAATGCACCAAAAACGCTAAAATCTGCCCGATTTGAGCTACAAAAAAAAAAAAATGCACCAGAACTTTTTCGAGCTTCAGGCGACTTGTAGTGGAGATGAAGAGAAGAGTTTTTCTCCTCCAGCGTCTTGAAGCATCGATCTTCAGGGTCGGTTCACACTGCTGCGTGGTGCGAGATCGCGTGTGATTTGCACCGCACACTGCAGTGCAAATCGCATGCTATGTCCATGCAATGCGGATGCAGCCATACGGATAGTATGGCTGCATTCGCATGGCGTTCGGACCAAACTCGCACAGGACCCTTTTTTTTTTTTTTTGGTCCGCAGCAGAATCGGATCTGAATTCTTGTCTGATTTCTACACAATGTGAGAGGTGATTGACTAGGCCTACGTCTTTATTATTTTTTATATTTTTTCCTTTTTTAAAGTCAGCCTCAATGTGTGTAATAAAGGAATGGAGCGATCGGTCACACAGGTGATGTTAGTAACAAATCACTGAGATCACTCAGAGACTTCCTGCCAACCTCTATGGAATCATAAAATGTTACTCCTCAGCTGTCCTGTCACTAGCGAGCAAGATTTGGCAATGTTTGAGGGAGCGTTTCCACAGAGGTAAGTGGAAAATAAAATAGACAAGTATGTTTTTTGGGTTGTAAGCAGACATTAATGGGCCTGCTTGATGCGCATCAACACACCAAAGAACATGCACATAAGTGTAAATCGGCCTTTTCAGCAAGATAAAATATCCCTGTGTGTGTAGCTTACCGATCACATCTAAGAATTCCAGCTACATTCCAGTTTTCTACTTACCCCGTTGTTGAATCGATCGGTGATGACCATAGGTGTGCGCAGCCTCTTGCATAAGGGTGTGCACCCCAAAGCTCAAATACATATGCATGTGTATATGTACTGATGGTGTCAGTAGGACAGTGTCAGTAGTTTTATTTTATTTTTTTTAAATTATTTTATTTTGTAACATTTTTATGGGGGATGACATATCAGTGGTCTAAACAGGGGGGAATATGCACCACACAAGGCGATTAGGGTGTGCCCAGGTACACCTGGCACACCCTGTGTGCACGCCTATGGTGATGACACAGAGAGCGTAGCGTGTCTCTGATCCCACCCTGCATGGATACAAAGGCACACGTGTGTTACTAAATTTATAAACCTGTAACTCCTGCCAAAACTTTTTTTTAATTGTTAAGAGTGTAAAGGATTAGAAGTCCTGTCAGGTTTTTACTGCTCTTTTTCTCATTCTCACATGCGGCAGTCCTTGCTGTCCCTATGAAAAGCAATCTGCCATTGTTTGCTTTTCAGGGGTAGAATGACAAGAGGCTGGGAGGTGATATGCCCTTGTAATAGCAGTAAGGCCCCTTTCACACATTACTACGTCATTTTTAGCTTGTATTTTATGGTTTGGATCCATCATCACATTTTTTTTTATTTTTTTTTCCCCCTCCCTTTTCTTTTCTGTCGGTTTCACTGTTTGGTATCGCATAGTCCCAAAAAATTCCCCTAACCCCTCTCCCTTTTTGTGTGTTCATTTTATTGCGCGAAAATTGCGGCAGAACCGCACCACGTTTTTAGGTGGAATGGCATCTGAAATGTGTGCTGTACGGTTTGTCATTCACACCTTGGCGTTTTGAAATTGCGGGCAGAATCGCGGCAAATCTGACCACGATTCAAAACGTCCAGGTGTGAATGCAGCCTGAAGGTTTCATTATTATTTTAGTTTTTTTTTTTTTTTTTTTTTTCTTTTTACAACCACTTGAAAAAGGGACATTGAAGTCATAGAGGAGACCACTGCAGGATGTCACTTGTGGAAAGGGAGTTGGGGGTGCCATGTCCATGTATGTGTGGTGTGTTTTTTTTTTTTTTTTGTTTTTTTTGTTTTTTTATATCAAATACAGGTAAGGGTTTTTTTTTTTTTTTTGTTATATTATTATGTGTTTTAGCATACCTCCCAACATTTTGAGATGGGATTGAGGGACACCTACTAGCAAACGTATGTAGGCATAGGACACACCTCGTTAACCACTTCAGCCCCGGAAGGATTTGCCCCTTCCTGACCAGAGCACTTTTTGCAATTCTTTAACTGCGTCACTTTAACTGACAATTGCGCGGTTGTTACAACGTTGTACCCAAATAAAATTGATGTCCATTTTTTACCACAAATAGAGCTTTCTTTTGGTGGTATTTGATCACCTCTGCGGTTATTTTTCGCGCTATAAACAAAAAAAAAAAGAGCGACCGTTTTGAAAAGAGAGCAATATTTTTTTTTACATTTTGCTATAAAGTAAAAAAAAAAAAAAAATCGCAATAAGCCTATATTGATTGATTGGTTTGCGCAAAATTTAAAGCGTCTACAAAATAGGGGATAGTTTTATGGCATTATTATTATTTTTTTTTTTATTAGTAATGGTGGCAATCTGCGTTTTTTATTTATTTATTTATTTATTTTTTTTTTTTTTTTATCGTGACTGCGACATTATGGCGGACACATCGGACACTTTTGATACTATTTTGGGACCGTTGTCATTTATACAGCAATCAGTGCTATAAAAATGCACTGATTACTGTGTAAATGACATTGGCAGGGAAGGGGTTAAACACTAGGGTTTGATCACGGGTTAAGTGTGTCCTAGGGAGTGATTCTAACTGTGGGGGGGTAGTGGTTGAAGGAGAATTAACCAACAAAAAAGGTTAACTAAATCCACAAGTGCTTTTTTTTATTTATTTTTATTTTTTTTACCACTACTATTCCTTTTATATTGGCTCTTAAAATTTACAAATTCAGCCATTTAGAATTTGGATGAAAGTTTTAGCACTGGGAAACACTTTTTGAAAGATAAAAAGTGCATTTTATGTACAATTATTTGGATCAGACCAAAATGAGGGACAGAGGGACATTGCTCGAAATCGGGGACAATTGGGAGCTATGGTTTGAGGCCCCCTTTCACACATGTGCGACCTGCCTGCCGCGTGACTTTGCCACAACTTGAAGCAATGCCTGGGTAATCCTAAGGTTTAGGGAACTCAAGTCGCATCAAAGTCAGACCACCAAGTAGTGCAGGGACTACTTTGAAGTCGCACAGATATGAATGGTACTCCTTGGAAGTCACGGGGTAGTATGACTTGTCGTGCAACTTTGCAGTCCCATGTCGGCGGAAAAGTTGCACAATTGTGAAAGGGGCCTTATGGGGGGGAAAAAAAAGACACTTTAATAATTGTCACTTTAATGAAAAAAAAAAAAAAAAATCACCAGGAGACACAGAATGCTTTCTACTTCAGAGTTCTTGAAGGTGCTATATAATGTGTGTGTGTATATGTATATGTATATATATATATATATATATATATATATATATAGCGCCAACAGTTTACGCAGCACTTTACAATGTATAGGGGGGGACAACACAATTACAGTACAGTTCAATACAAAAGGTACAGGAGGGCCCGGCTCGTAGAGCTTACATTCTAAAGGGAGGGGGTGGTGGTACAAAAGGTAATCGCTGCAGAGAATGATTTGATGGGGGTAATAATATAATATATAACGTGTGTGTGTGTGTGTATTTAAAGTAAATTATGTATACAGGTCCTCCCTCTGCGTGGTGCAGCTGGACTCCTGAGATCCTCTCAATAGCTGACCCAGCATTAGGCCTTTCATTTCCCAGAATGTTCTGGAAGTCGCCAAGCATTCTCACCTAAACCAGCCGCCTTCCTACAAGCAGCGCTGGCCCCACCCCTTAGTTTGCCGCCCTTGCAGGAATGTTGCTATGGAGAGCGGTGTGAGGTAACTTGCTGTGTGAGGTGAGAGCTAAGATGGCGGCTCTGAGCAATGCTGTACACAGTGATTATTGATGTGGAAAGCTCCTCTATTTTGTTGCTCAGGTAAATGATGTGTGTATAGTGTTTATGTGGAGCTGGGCTCCTCCTGTGAATGTACACTATAGGCTCTGTCAGGGTGTTGGACTGTAATGGCCTCTCTGTGTTATGGGAAATATCAGCTTGTGTGGGGAGGACCTCGGAGTCAGTCGGTCACGGTGTGCTTAACAGTGTTAATTTTAGTCTTAGGACTAAAATTGCATTTTAGTTTTAGTCCCATTTTAGTCTTCTGCAATTGTTTTAGTCGTATTTAGTCAACTAAATCTCCAGTACATTTCAGTAATTACAATTTAGTTTTAGTCATAGTCCTTTAACTAAAATGGCATTTTAGTTTTAGTCGTATTTTAGTCATCTCAATTGTTTTGGTCGTATTTTAGTTGACTAAATTAACACTGGTGCTTAAAGTGAAACTGAAAGTAATTGTACTTTCTTTTCCTCCATTGTTCCCCCTCCTCTGCCAGCATCTTCTGTGTGCCGTTTTGTTGCCCATTTTCATTGGCCGGTGCGGGGTGGCGTCACTGTTGCGCACATAGGGATGGGGTCAGCATGCACAGCTCAGCTCACATGCTGGAGAACACTCAGAGCAGGCAGGTAGGTGGATTTTATTGCAGAAGAGACCTTGCATGCTCACCTTAAGGGCCCGATCACACCAGAGCGCAGTGCGGGAAGGACAAGTCTCCTTGTATGTTCACAGTATGAGAAGGCGCTGTCCTTGCTAGATGCACACAGGTGCCATTAATTGTTAATGGAATTCCAAATGCATTTAGCAAGTGCAGTGCTTTTGCAGCCACCATGTACGGCACAATCGTGCCGTGTGTTTGGCAGCCCTTTTGAAATGAATGGACTGTCAATAACTGAAAAGAAAAACACATGTTCTGGTGTGAACCGGCCCTTAACCACTTCCCATCCCGCCCATTGTCATATGACGTCTGCAAATGGGATCTCCCATCCTGGGCTTCCCGGCTGCTTGGTGGGGGCGAGCGTGCGCGAGCGGGACATGATGCGCGTGCCCGGTGGCCGCGATGTCCGCCGGGCACCCGCGATTGCCCGTTAACCGAGCAGGACCGTGGATCTGTGTGTCTAAACACACAGATCCACGTCCTGTCAGGTGAGAGGAGACCGATCATGTGTTCCCAGTACAGAGGAACATCTGTCCCCTCCCTCTACAGTTAGAATCACTCCCTAGGACACAAAGTTAACCCTTTGATCGCCCCCCTAGTGTTAACCCCTTCCCTGCCAGTGACATTTATACAGTAATCGGTGCATTTTTATAGCACGAATCGCTGTATAAATGCCAATGGTCCCAAAATGGTGTCAAAAGTGTCCGATGTGTCCGCCGCAATGTCAGTCACGATAAAAATCGCAGATCACCGCCATTACTAGTAAAAAAAATAAATACATTTTTTTTAAAAAATTGGGATATTTATTATAGCAAAAAGTAAAAAATATTGTGTGTTTTTTTTTTTTTTTTTTTTTTTTTTTTTTTCAAACTTGTCGCTCTTCTTTTGTTTATAGCGTAAAAAATAAAAACCGCAGAGGTGATCAAATACCACCAAAAGAAAGCTCATGAAATGGAAATGCAATAATAGTAATAGTAAAAATAAACTGCTAAATACCTTTTCTCATCAGCAGTATATAGCAGTCTTGTGACTTCTACCAGTGTCTGGTTAAAGCTTGTAGGAGGAGCCTCTGACTGTCCTATGAGGCTGCATGACCCCTGACCCTCTGTCTGGACAGTGCTGATTGGCCCTGTGCTGTTTACATGCACCCCCCCCCCTCAAAAAAAAAAAAAAAATATATATATATATATATATATATATATATATATATATATATATATATATATATATATATGTATATATATATATTATCTATCAAGCATGCTTTACTGCATATACAGACTGATTTTACTGATTTTTCACTCACAAATTAAAATACCCCTCACCCTTATACTCCAAACCTCCAATTACAATTAATCCCCCCCCCCCACATCCCCCATTGCCGCTAACAAATTTGCTGTTTTATTTTTCAGGGAGGGGGTACCTATTTGTGACACCCCCCCCCCCCTCCCCATCCATCACTAAACACTTATTGGGGCCCTCTCTCAATCCAGCGACTGTGTGCAGCAGCTTTGCTCCTGTCTTCCTGCATTCACAGCAGGCTCTGACAGCAGCCATTGGCTCCCACAGCTGTCAATCAAATCCTGTGAGGAGGGAGCAGGGGGGCCAGGCCAAGCTGTGGTGTGTGTGTGTGTCTATGGATGCACACAGCCTGGCTTGGGAGTGCGCCTGCACGAGTGCCCCCACAGCAAATGGCTTGCTGAGGGGGCACTCGGAGAAGAGGAGGAACGGACAGTGCCAGCGGGAGACTCCAGAAGAGGTGGTAAGGGACCGCTATGTGCAATACCATTGATAAGTATAACATGTTTATTGTTTTACCCCTTCATGACCAGGCCATTCTTTGCTATTTGTCATTGTGCTAATTTAACTGGTAATTGCATAGTCATGCGATGCTGTACCCAAATATAAGTTGTATCCTTTTTTTTCACACAAATAGAGCTTTCTTATGGTGATATTTGATCACCACTGGGTTTTTTACTTTTGGCAATATAAACATATTTTTTATTTTCTGTATTTTTTTTATTTTTTACTTTCTGCTATAAAACATATCCAATAAAAAAAAAAAAAAATATTAAAAACAGATTTCTTCATAAATTTTGGCCAGAATGCATTCTGCTTTGGTAAAAAAAATTTAAAAAATAAAATCCTAATAACTGTATATTCTGTGGTTTGCATGAAAGTTATAGTGCCTACAAACTATGGTGTGTGTGTGTGTGTATGTACACACACACACACACACACACACACTGGACTTTCTAATTATTTTTTTATACTACTAATGACGGCGATCAGCGACTTTTATAGTGGGACTGCGATAGTGCGGTGGACGATCTGCCACTAACTGATGCTGGGGAGGAACTGACTAACTGCCACTGACATCACCAGCAACACTAATACAGTGATCAGTGCTAATACTTTACATCATGGATGTGCAATTAGCGGACCTACAGCTGTTGCAGAACTACAAGTCCCATCATGTCTCTGGGAGTCATGGTTGTGGCTGTCGGAGTCTTGCTATGCCTCATGGGACTTGTAGTTCTGCAACAGCAAGACTCTGACAGCCACAACCATGACACCCAGAGGCAGAGGCATAACTTGTAGTTTTGCAACAGCTGGAGGTCCGCTAACTGCATATCCCTGAGTTACACTGTCACTGTACTAATGACACTGGCTGGAAAGGGGTTAACACCTAGGGCAATCAAGGGGTTAAATGTATGCCCAACAATATGTAATGTGTGCTGGTTTTACTAACAGATCTCTGTGTTTCTGATCCCTGTATTGCAGGGTTCAGAAACGCAGAGATCGTTCCCTCTATACAGAGCTCTGTGTTTATCAATACAGGGCTTTGGGCTGTGATTGCACACAGCTGATCAGCAGGTCCCAGCTATGAATCATTGGCTGGGAGTTGCTGACGGACTCCCAATGTGTACAATCACAGTAGGTGTTGATGTACCAGTACGGCATTTGGCCTTCACGGGCCGCCCATCCTGCAGTACATTGCGGATGGGAGGTCTGCAAGTGGTAAAGTGTTGCTAAACCCACAACAGTAAAATCAGTCTGTATATGCAGTAAAGCATGCTTGTTATTCTCACTGTGGAACCTACGGGGGTAATCCTCTGCATTGTGTAAAACTGCTGTTTGATCCTTATTTATCCTCCCCTTCTTTTACTGTTCCCAATCAATCTGCTGATAGAACAGAGCCCATGGAGGCACTCTGCAAATGCTCAATTTGGTGTGTATTGCTTTTTTTTTTTTTCTTGAGAGGGTGCATGTGATCAGCACAGGGCCAATCAGCACTGTCCAGACAGAGGGTCAGGAGTCATGCAGCCTCATAGGACAGTCAGAGGAGAATGACATTTCTTACAAGCTTTACCCAGTGCTCAGCCGGACACAGGAATATACTGCTGATGAGAAAGGGTATTTGGCAGTTTATATTCACTAAAACTGTTGAATTTCCATGTTCTGTTCTGTGTACTGTGGGAGACGAGATATAGAGAATGCAGGCTCCTGGGTTTAGTAACACTAGATAGTGCAGTTGCTAACTGTATCCCTACTATTGTACTATTTGTTTTACTATTTAATACTTTTAAAATAAAAATACCAATTAAATAACCTTACGGCTCGGTTCACACTGGGGCGACTTGTCAGGCGACCTAGTCGCCTGACAAGTCGCCTCCCGTTCTGTACAATGGAACCGTTCTAATCGGAGCGACGCAAGTCGCTCCGACTTAGAAAAAGGTTCCTGTACTTCTTTTGGGGCGACTTGAGGCGACTTGCATAGACTTCTATACAGAAGTCGTTTTGCAAGTCGCCGTGCATGTCGTGTGCAGGTCGCCTCGGTCGCAGGTCGCAGGTCGCAAGTCGTGCCGCCCCTGTGTGAACCGACCCTACAGGTCCAGTACTGTTTTTTTTTGTTTTTTGTTTTTTTTTTTTACTTTCCCAAATCCTCATGTCATTTTGTTGTGTCCGATTCAAAATACAGTTCCCACAAGTGCCAGAATAAGTCATTCAAAATACACAGAAGACCAAGCGGGAGCAAATATCTTCAATACTTCACTATGTTTTGTTTGAATGAGCAAGTGTGCATCCAAATCGCATCCAAATCTGCAGGTTTTACAAATGATTGAACTGCCCAGAGCACTGGCACATCTGGTTTAATGTAGTTAGTGAGAGCCGGGCCTTTTGTATTTGTATTTTTATGATTTGCAATTGGCTTTAAAATAGATCAGTGAATGGTTTCTTTTTGGACAGCTGATCTGGAATTCTCCTTTTTTTTTTTTTTTTTTTTTTTTTTTTTTTCTTTTTTCTCCTAACTTTTAGTTCAAGCGGTATTAAACCCAAAAGCAAACATTTTATTCTATTACAGCTTACCAATTCTTAGATGTGATGGCTGCATTCGTTTTCTTGTTTAGGCTTTCTTTCCTTTATTTTCACCTGGTGACCTGGCCAGTAGGTCTGTTGTTTTTCAAAAGAACAAGCTCTTTTGCCGATGTAGTAGTTACGGGGATGAGACAAACCATTTACCACTGACAGGGGTGCTTGCAATGATCAGTTTTTATTTATGTAAAACCTTTTTACATGCTGTACATTCAAGTCTTTCCACCCTCATTTTGTCCATAACCAATAAGGACAGAAAGGTAGACATAATCTATAATGTTATGGTTGTCAATGAAGCTGGTTCAGAGGGGCTGTCTTTGAACTGGAGACATCTGTTCTGGTGACAGTTGTTAAAGTGGTGTTCCGGCGGAAATTATACTTTTTAAATAAAAATACCCCTATAATACACCAGCTTAATGTATTCTAGTAAAGTTAGTCTGTAAACTAAGGTCTGTTTTGTTAGTTTATAGCAGTAGTTTGTTATTTTATAAAATTACAGCAGGCCGTGGCCATCTTAAGTGTGGGCATCTGAAGCCAGACTGTATTTCTTCCTGGATCTCATCCTTGCAGATCTCGCACATGCTCAGTGCAGCACAAGCAGTATAATGGGTTTCAGGTCAGGTTTCCATAGCAACGGCAGTTTCAGAGGAAGTTGCCGCCCCTTCCCAGAAGGCATTTCAAACAGGAAATGATGCGATGGGCCGCGGCCAGGGAGGAGGAAGTGAAAAATGAATACAGCAGATATACAGTAGGTGCTGAGAAAAAAAATATCCAATTTGTTTACAGTGCACAGTTTAGTGAGGGATGCTAAAGAGTTGTAAAAGTGGGTGGAACTCCACTTTAAAGGTGGTATTTCCCTTCCTTTAACCCCCCCCCCTCACAGACCACCACTGATGTCAGTATAAAACACTACATTTTGCACTGATCTGGATATAGATGCATTGTTGTCTATAGAACAATGCACACAGCTGCCTAAAGTAATACAGTAAAACCTCGGATTGCGAGTAACGCAGTTTACGAGCGTTTCGCAGCACTTGCTGATGTGTGGTTTTTTTTTTTTTTGTTAAATTCTGACTCAATTTGTGATCGTTGTCTCGCAAGACGAGCAGGATTCAAGCCTCTGGGGTGTGCAGTACCGCATGTGGCCAGAGGAGCAGGGGAATCGGACGGTCAGTTACTGAGTGTCTCTGAGTGTCTCCGGCGCCCCCCCCCCAACTCTGGCACACATGCGGTACTGCATACACTAGCAGTGACACTGGAACGAATTATCTGAGTTTCCATTGATTCCTATGGGGAAACTCGCTTTGATCTGAGTACTTTGGATTACAAGCATACTTCTGGAAAAAATTATGCTCGTAATCCAAGGTACAGTGATCAGTACAGAGCCATAATACAAAAATAGAACATTTGTGTGCAGTAATATATATGTTTACACGTGTTTATATAGGTATATTGCACTGCCAGTGAAGAATTTTACGTGTGTGTACTGTAAATGCAGACCATTGTTTTCAATGTGCCTGCACACACATTGTAAACATGCATGGGATATAGATCAGCGAAAAAGTGTATTCTGGCAGGGGGGTGGCGCCTCCCACCAGAACACTCCGGTGGCTGAGAGCGCTGATCGGGACCCGGTCGGCTGCTGGTTTTCCAGCATGCTCGTCCGACAGAAGTCAGTCAAACGTAATATTATAGTATATATTAAAGCGGAGTTCCTCACAAAAATGGAACTTCCGCTTTTCGGAACCCTCCCCCCCTCCGGTGTCACATTTGGCACCTTTCAGGGGGGAGAGGGGTGCAGATACCTGTCTAAGACAGGTATTTGCACCCACTTCCGGCATAGACTCCCATGGGAGTCTATGCCTCTTCCTGTCCCTCCGCGCTGTCTCCTGGGAAACACACAGCTCCCAGGAGATAGCGGGGACCAGTTACGATGCGCAGCGCGACTCGCGCATGCGCAGTAGGGAACCGGGAAGTGAAGCCGCAACGCTTCACTTCCTGATTCCCTCACCTAGGATGGCGGCAGCAGCTGCCGAGAACCGAGCGGGTTCTCGGCGTCGGCTGCCGACATCGCTGGACCCTGGGACAGGTAAGTGGCCATGTATTAAAAGTCAGCAGCTGCAGTATTTGTAGCTGCTGGCTTTTAATATTTTTTTTTTTTGACGGTTTAGGTGGACTCCCTCTTTAAATTCAATGAAATATGTGTAGACAGAAATCTCATGGATAAAAATCGCAGAATTTACAGCGCTAATGAAATATCTTAAGACATTCAGTGCAATGTGATAGGATTCAGTGGGCTGGACATGCCAAACACAAATAAATGAGTGACATAAAAAGTCCATGCAAACGTCTTTAAATAAGTGTGACGTGCTGTGTCCCATAAGGAGCTTCAAACATTGTTATCCTGAATGCCGTCACCGATCCACCACGTGAACACCCCTTTTGGTGATGCACTCAGCACAATGAAGAGTTAACTAAGCCTGGTATCTCCACAGGAATATAAGGTCAATTTGGACGCTCTCTCAAGGTAACCAAAACACTTTCCTGGGACGGCTCAGCTCAGCGGGTGCAGTGCCTGCTGGAACTCATGGAAATCACTAGCTGCGATGAGACCAGGGATGACGCACTCTGTGATTGACAAGGGAAAGCTGCGTGGTCACGGACTAATGCGTTTCGTCATCACGTCTTCTGTGGAGATACCAGGATCAGTTAACTCTTCATTGTGGTGAGTGCATCACCAAAATTAGTGTTCACGTGGTGGATCGGTGACGGTATTCAGGATAAGAATGTTTTGTTTCTGATGGGACACGGCACCGCACACTTATTTAAGGACTTTTGCATGGACTTTTTATGTCACTCATTTATTTGTGTTTGGCATGTTCAGCCCACTGAATACTATCATATTGCACTGAATGTCTTAAGATATTTCATTAGCGCTGTTAATTTTGCGATATTTATTATTTTTTTTTTTTTTTTTTTATATCCATGCAATTTCTGTCTAGGCATATTTCATTGTATATTTTGTGTGTGTGTGTGTGTGTAAAATATATATAGATTAGAACTGGTCCTGATTCAAATCTAACTCTATCCCAAGCATTTTTTATGCTCTAAGCCCCGGGCCAAATATCGGGCGACATTGGCCGGTTCAGTACAGCAATCTCTTACCCCCCCCCCGCCGCTGAGCTATTATGTTCTAACAGGGGGACTCGATCGGCAGACCTTTTTTGGTCATTTCTCTTCCACAGAAGCCAGATGTTCAACCGGCTTCTGTAGAACCGGCTGCCATACATACGGGCCGAATGTCGGGCGGTTTTATTGAACTGGCATTTGGCCCATGTGCACTAGGTAGAGCTGCACGATTAATTGTTAAGAATCGAAATTGCAATCTTTTTCCCTTCCCCATCTTCAAAAGATCATGTCACGATCTTTCTAACAAGTGCAGAGAGTTCTCACAGCTGGGGAAAAAAAAAAATCCAGGCAGCCAGTTTTATTACAACACGCGAATGAGTAGAAACTTATCTTTTCGTTCTTTTATCAAAGGAAAGAACTCCGGCGTGTAGGTGAGGTAAGTTTAAAGACCAAAACCATTTCTGACATTTGTTGCTTACATGTAAAAATCATTATTTTCTGCTAGAAAATTACTCGGAGCACCCAAACTATATATATATATATATATATATATATATATATATATCTTATTTATTTATTTTTTTAAATACAGTTTTTAATTTAAAAAAAACGAAACAGTAAAGTTAGCCTATTTTTTTTTTTTTTTTTTGTGTATAATGTGAAAGAAGATGTTACACCATGAGAATATATTCTAAGCAAAAAAATCGTGATTCTCATTTTAGTCAGGTAAAGACAATTTCCCTCAGAGTGGGATTTTAAATGGATCACAGGCAGAGATACGTGTAGAAAAAAATGATTTTTTTTTTAACGTGAATGAACAACTAGTACATGGTGAAACAACATATAATACAGACAAAAATTGATAAAACTCAACATGTACATGAAAAACAATTGTTAAAAGACCAATTAAGAACCAAAGCCCAGAAGCTTTACGGGCAATATTTGCGGATGAGATTTCTTTTAAAAAAAAGAGGCTGACAAATTGAGGTCAGGACTTTGTAAACGAGGCTATTCAGGCAAATGTCTGAAAAAGGCATTCAGGAAAGCAACCACAAAAAACACACAGGAACTATTTTACGGACAGAAAATAAAAAAAAGCGTGGATAATTCTGTACGCATTATCACTCGTTTTTCTAATCGACATGGAATTTTTAAGAACATTGTAAATATTGCCACGTTCTGACTCGGGACCCAGTAATTGGCTCCTTGGTGCCAGCGCGCCCAACATTTACTTTTCGGAGAGCTAGATCGCTGTGGCATAAACTAATCTCCAGCGAATATAAAGGGGGTCCCAAGGACCCATGCAAGAGATTCGGTATCTTTTAAATATGGAGGATGCAGTTACTACCAATTTATGGACGTTGGCGCTCCCCAACTACTTCCTAACCATAACAAATTTGTCTTGCAACATTTTTCAAATTGTAAAACTTTTGGTGTAGTTTATTTATTTAAAATGTGAGTGCCAATGTTTTTATGTTGGCAAAACCAAAAATGAACTTTTGGCGTAGAATCTATCGTCCTATCCAAAGTATGAAAGTCTGTAATCCCAGACCTGCCTCTTGGACGCCACACTATACATTTTCGCAACAGCACCCTCCCGAAGGTCAAATTCCTGGTATTGGATCGAATACATCCAGGAATTGGAGGGGGAGACTGGAACAAAATCCTTCTACAGCGCTGGATCTTCAAATTGGGGGCAACGGCCTTCCCGGGGATGAATGACATGATTTCATTCAAGCCATTCCTGGAGGGATTTGTTTCTGGAGGTCCAGATTTAGATTAAATATTTCTCTCCCCCCCCCCGATCTATGCACCAGTAGAATCCAGCAAATAGTATATTCTTCTTCTGAGATAATGATCACACCCCTCCGCTTAATTTTTCTTTGCTTTTCTTGTTTTTGTGTTTTCTGACCGTGTTGTGTTTTTCTGATTTGCGGCCCGTACAGGGCAATGCATTAAAACTGATATACGTCCTATTATTCCCAAGAGCCCAAATGCGATCCTTGTGAAACAATATAAGTGGCGCTAAATACCAGTGATAGATCATACAACACTCAAAGGTGATCTAGTACATCTATCAACAACAGAATATTGGGGTAGATAACGTGAGTGAATCTATATCATAAAAAACCTATTCAATACAACATTGATAGTGCAAGTGTGCCATACACAAGGCGATTATAATGACACAAAAAAACAAGAGTGGGATCAAGTGGTAAAGTCCATAAAGTCCATAGATAGACCACCGTGCAAAAGATGTGATGAATCTGGAAACGGTCCACCAATTCACTTAGTGTCAGTGACTCCACTCCCCTTAAAATCAGCACTCACCGACTCACAATGCCTCACACTCTCGTGTTTTGGCAGCAAAGCATAGATGTAATGCGCATCAGCTGGGGGTGTAGGCTCCGAATTCCTTGTTAATCCCAGTGTCACCTCAATGCATGGAAAAAACTCAACATAGTGTGATACCGTAAAGTATATAAAATTTATTGAACTTAAAACCTTCAATCATTGCACTCACATAAAAAACTCTTGAATCAAGCCAAAATGACACTGCAAAGAAAACTTCCAATACACTCCTCCTCTGTGAAACGCCCAGCACCACTGTGAAACGAGGGTCGCGGCGGACCCCAAAGAAAAGGGTTGGATGGGTTCTCACCCCTCTTGCTGACACTTCGCTGGTGTAGATCTCCTGCTGGTTTGTACGCCCAAAGCGTGACTCCTCTAGTACCTTCGGAGGGTCTCGCCGGTTCCCGGAGATATACCGCGACGTCCTATCTCTCACTGACTGCTAATCCTGGATGCCGTACAGCCACGCCCCGACATGTTTCGTCACAACTGACTTCCTCATGGGATTTAAGACCAATAAGGTCTATGCCTGGCAAAACTCAAATATTGAAAACACTGAGAATAATACCATCAAGGAGGGAGAGTCCATCAGGACCAGTGCTCTTACTCACCAAACCAAAGATGCACCCCCTAGGGGCACCAACAATAGAGGTACATCAGGCCCCAACCCCAATCGGAATGGCAATACCCCAGTTAATAGGGATTATCGCCATAATGATCACCATCAACCAGTGGGTCCAACTAGACCTGGCAACGGGGGGTACTCACAACAATATGGTTACGCCTCACCCCACTCTTATCAACATAAAAGGGGAGGGGGGGGACGAACCATGGATCACCCCCAACAATGGCATCAGTACCCTCCTCCTGAACCCAACTATCATGTACCACTGCACAATAGGTATCAACCATTAATGGATGAAGAATATAGAATGCAATACCAACAGGAGCCTTTTTTAGGACAATGGGGGAGGGGGGGGAGGGGGGGTGGAACACCGAGGAGGAACACACACCCAGGGGAATACAGGGGAGGCAACGCCACTGGGCCCCCACATTACCCAAATCGAGAATTCACCCCTTATCAAAGAGGAGAAGGGGATGTCGGGCAGGCAGACGGAGACAACCCAAGAAAAAGACCGAGGGACATGTAGATACGGGTATATACAATCTAAGTGAGGCCAAGCTAAATGAGAAGGAATTGAATATATTACAAACTGGTCTCAAATGTGCCCCCAGGAGAGTGATGAATAAGTTTGAAACTTACATTGACACACACAAATTCATCAGAACACTAAATTTAAAAAAATATTTTCTCAGCCACCCTGTGGAGTCAGGGATTAGGGCGAATGTAGGAGGACAGAGAATTGATAGTGGCCTGAAGAATAGGTCTATTTTCAATCCACAATTATCAAATAATCACTTTATAGAGGTATTTAAGCACTTGGTGTTGAAAGACATCGAGGAGCTCCCTGTTAAGAAAATGGTAAATCCGAGGTATATTAAGGATGGTTTAAAATCTTTGGAAGATAAGAAAAATATCATCATCCGCCCGGCGGATAAGGGAGGTGGGGTAGTCCTTATGAAGAAAGATTTCTATCACCTTCAGCTCATGGAACTCTTGGGGGATAGAATCACATACAAGAAACTGGGGGTTGACCCAACGGAAGCTTACAGAACACAATTGAGTACGTTGGTGGAATGGGGTCACCAGATGAGCGTTTTAAGCAGCAAAGAGAAGCGCTACCTGGTGCCCTCAGTGTGTAGGATTCCAATCATCTACACACTACCAAAAATTCATAAGAACGTGCAAACACCTCCCGCCCGCCCAATCGTGAACGGGATAGGTTCTGTCACGGCACGCTTGGGAGAATACTTAGACAAATTTTTGCAGCCTAGCGTCCTCACCACCAAAGCGTATTTGAAGGACACATCTGACCTGTAAAAAAAAAAAAAAAAAAAAAAAAAAAAAAAAAGGCCAATCCCATGAGGAAGTCAGTTGTGACGAAACATGTTGGGGCGTGGCTGTACGGCATCCAGGATTAGCAGTCAGTGAGAGATAGGACGTCGCGGTATATCTCCGGGAACCGGCGAGACCCTCCGAAGGTACTAGAGGAGTCACGCTTTGGGCGTACAAACCAGCAGGAGATCTACACCAGCGAAGTGTCAGCAAGAGGGGTGAGAACCCATCCAACCCTTTTCTTTGGGGTCCGCCGCGACCCTCGTTTCACAGTGGTGCTGGGCGTTTCACAGAGGAGGAGTGTATTGGAAGTTTTCTTTGCAGTGTCATTTTGGCTTGATTCAAGAGTTTTTTATGTGAGTGCAATGATTGAAGGTTTTAAGTTCAATAAATTTTATATACTTTACGGTATCACACTATGTTGAGTTTTTTCCATGCATTGAGGTGACACTGGGATTAACAAGGAATTCGGAGCCTACACCCCCAGCTGATGCGCATTACATCTATGCTTTGCTGCCAAAACACGAGAGTGTGAGGCATTGTGAGTCGGTGAGTGCTGATTTTAAGGGGAGTGGAGTCACTGACACTAAGTGAATTGGTGGACCGTTTCCAGATTCATCACATCTTTTGCACGGTGGTCTATCTATGGACTTTATGGACTTTACCACTTGATCCCACTCTTGTTTTTTTGTGTCATTATAATCGCCTTGTGTATGGCACACTTGCACTATCAATGTTGTATTGAATAGGTTTTTTATGATATAGATTCACTCACGTTATCTACCCCAATATTCTGTTGTTGATAGATGTACTAGATCACCTTTGAGTGTTGTATGATCTATCACTGGTATTTAGCGCCACTTATATTGTTTCACAAGGATCGCATTTGGGCTCTTGGGAATAATAGGACGTATTGCACTGTTGATTTAATAAGTGGCAGCTTTGGATTCACTCCATTTACTTTTCACAGATTTTAAGTTTCACACATTTGTTTCACACACTTTGTGCTTTAATTTTCTCCACATCTTTTATAGGGGGGTCAACACCCCTTGTTTTGCATTGAGCGCAGTGGTGAGAACTCAGGAAGGGCGCGTTGATTTGAGTTTTCATTTTTTCTGATTAAAACTGATATCCAATTAATTTTTCGATTTAGGTGCCTTCCTTTTATGTCTCGTTGAGCTTTTGAGATGATATGCCTCATGCCACCTAACGCGCTGACATGAATGCTTAGCGTGGATGGTCGGCACGCGCATTTCAGTGACCTCATGCCGGCGACGGTGGATATGACGCAGCTTTGCCGCGACACTGCTGCAGGCGATACGCCGGCTGGTCAGTGATTAGGCAGTCAGCAATCAGCTGACTGACTGATCCAGGTGATTTCAATGAGCTCTTAGTGGTTGGGCTATTTAGGGCTTAGTGTCTCTATCGGTCAGTCTCTGTTTGCTGACTGACGATTAGAGCCACGCCGAGCCCCAACAGGAGCCAAGGTAACATCGCATGAACATTTGATCTCCATATCGGCGTTTTTTCGCCTTTTATGGGAGACAGTTGCATTTGGCTCTTTATTTTTGTTTGATGCCACATGTCAAGTCAATAACACAATCCGCATCACTCTAAAGAGGATATTTGTTGCCTTTTTCTTGATTTAATCGATTCAGATCCTTTAGTTGAGGATACATTCATGCCTCTTCTTTATCTTGCTTTATCAATAACCAATATTGGTATTGATTTATGCCATACAAGACTGATCTTTCCATGGATCTTTCTCAATCAACTTTTTTCATTCGATCACTATCAGACTTCTGAAAGTGTAAGTCCTGTAAAGCCGTGTACACATGACCGGACTTTTCTACTGGACTGGTCCGACGGAACGAATCTGTCGGACAATCCGACCGTGTGTGGGCTTCATCGGACCTTCAGCTGACTTTTTCTGTCGAAAATCAGACGGACTTTAGATTTGGAACATGTTTCAAATCTTTCCGACAGACTCGAGTCCGGTCAAAAAATCTGTTCGTCTGTATGCTAGCCCGACGGACGAAAAAAGGATGCAAGGACAGCTACTGGCTATGAACTTCCTTATTCTTGTCCCTTCGTACGTCATCACGTTCAAACCAACGGACTTTCGAACGCACTTTAGTCCGTTCGTATGTGGGCAAGTCCGGTCGCTCGAAAGTCCCTCAAAAGTCAATCGGAAAGACCGTCGGACCTTTGATGCTGAAAAGTCCGCTCGTGTGTACACGGCTTAAGAGAATTTTTTTATGTCAATATCGCACATTAATTATTGATGTTAGGCTAAAAATCCATTCCCTTTTTTTTATATTCATTCAGATATCTCCAATGATTTAAGATTTCTATTTACCACCTTTTTGGGGGGACCTCCTCATTGCACGGCATCTTTGACCTGTGCATGCGCCTGGTGGATGCACTCCATCCTCTCACTTTCTAATCTTTAATTGAATTATCGCACACTGCTTGGTGAAACACTCATAGCGAGGGTCAGTATAATTTTATGCAAACCCGCTGCTAGTTATGTTTTTTTTTTTTTTTTTTTTTTTTTTTTTTTTTCCTTTCAGAACTTGTATATTACTGTTATGTTTTATTGTTTTGATGATATTTATTTCATTATCGTAGATCCAACTTTCAGCTTTGAAAAATACTAAGCCCGGTTCAGTCCCTGAAGAAGATACAAACCATGAGTCTTTTTCGAAACGCGTTGGAAGGTCTGTCGTTTTGACAGCTTCAGGGCTTTGGTTCTTAGTTGGTCTTTTTAAGAATTGTTTTTCATGTACATGTTGGGTTTTATCAATTTTTCTCTGTACTATGTTTCACCGAGTACTAGTTGTTCACTCATGTTTAATAAAACTCTCTTTTTTTTTCTACACGTATCTCTGCCTGTGATCCATTTAAAATCCCACTTTCTGAGGAAAATTGTCTTTACCGTATGTATATCGGGATGGGATCAACAGACAGACATGTTTTTCTCATTTTAGCCAGAATCGTGCAGCTCTAGTACTAGGCTTTAAAATTTATTTTCTCATACCGAGAAGAGATAGAAGCAAAAGTGGGAATAACGGAGGTAATAATTTTATTGGGCTGAGATTTTGAAATGCCTTGTTTCGGTTGCTGAACTTGAGCTAGAAGAGGTGTAGTGTCACATATGGCGACTTATCACATTTTGCTACCCGCTGGAGTGAGCATGCGCGACACCGCCATATGCGTTCCAACACTTTTACGACAAAACTCCACCCCTAAGTCCAGATTAAAGCCCCACCATCCAAGTGGACATAGAGTTAGAATATAATTATGCCGAGCAAAGCGAGGCCGTGGCCGAAGCGCGGCGAGCGAAGCGAGGCCGTGCCTGAAGCGCGGCGAGCGAAGCGAGGCCGTGCCCGAAGAGCGGTGAGCGAAGCGAGGCTGTGCCCGAAGAGCGGTGAGCGAAGCGAGGCTGTGCCCGAAGAGCGGCGAGCGAAGCGAGGCTGTGCCCGAAGAGCGGCGAGCGAAGCAAGGGGTGTGGCGTTTTGTCGTAAAAGTGTTGGAACGCATATGGCGGCGTCGCATGCGCACTCCAGCGGGTAGCGAAATGTGATGGGTCGCCTTATGTGACGCTACAGAGGCATTACAAAAGTTCATCCTAACGTTTTATAAATCGCAGCATCCCATGATATGCCAGCTCTGATGAAAACGTACCCCCTTTCTTTGAGAATCGATACAAACTTGATCAGAGTTCTCTACTCAGTCCACATGTCCTCCATACACTTTAAATGCATGATTCAGATTTGTCTCGTCCTTCAGTTTCTTTGAGGATAGCAGATAAAGATCTCAATATGGCGGAACACAGAAGGTGGGAAACGTTATTACAGAAGTATTCTATAGTTGCAAATGTATAGATATAGTCATAAACATAACAAGATGGCGTAGTCAGTCCTTCTACTTCCCTATTATATGGAGGCTTTATAAAAAGTTATTTACAAACTACTCAAGAGGTGACACAGTCTGTAACTATAGGTATAAATTACACATTTTCTGTTTTGCTTATTAGGTGCTAATACTGTTATAATTCCAGGTACAGTGTGGCCACTAATCTGAGCGGTTTTCTTGCTCTTTATTTGCTGTGTGACACAGCAATTCACTGCCTGCATCTCCTGCAAATAAAACACCTCTATTGATCCATAAAAATGCTGCTGGACACTGCTATAGAATGTTAAGTAGGCGTGGGCTGGCATTAGCTTGGTTGTGAGATGATGTATGTCCTTTTCTGTAAAAGAGACACTAAATATTATTTTTACTGTAGGAACAAGATTGTTTAAAGGGGTACCACCAGCCAAGACACAATATTTGGTCACACATTATAAAATTAATAGCTTTTTTGGCCCGTGTCTTTTTTTGTTTTTGGAAGAAAAATTAATGTTCCATTAATATTTTTCAGCTTGTAGGCATAAATAAAGCCAGCCTCTGGACAACAAATTGGCCCCTGTATGAAGTTATGTTCCGCGCTGTACCTTCGTGATCGTGATTAAACCTACCCTACTGTGCAGACTTTGACAGCTGATCAGTGGCATTGTCCTAGTTGCATACCTCCCAACCTTTTTTGAGATGGGAAAAAGTATGCAGGCATAGGACACACCTCTTGCCACGCCCCCTTAAAGGAGAATTGTACAAAAAAATTTGGTTAAACCCATGAGTGCTTTTTTTTTCTTACCACTACTATTCCTTTTATATTGGCTTTTGGAATTTACAAATGCAGCAATTTAGAAATCAGATGAAAGGTTTAGCTCTGGAAAACACTTTTTGATAAAAAGTGCTTTTTATATACAACTATATAGATCAGACCAAAATGAGGGACAAATGAGGAGGAATGAGGGACATTGCTCCAAATCAGGGACAGTCCCTCAAAATCAGGGACAGTTGGGATGTAATTAGAAGTTACGCCATCTATTTTGGAATTCCACCACAAGTTGGTGAAGATCGGTGGACCCAAAATATACAAAATGGCATTCCTTGTCCACTGATCTGCACTGATGTGTGGTGTGTCCTGCAGTAAGCTCTTTTTTTATCGTTAAGGATGAACAAATTTCTGCAGACGGTCGCTGACAGCTGTCAAAGTGTGCGCTTAGCAGTCTGCTTAACCACTTCAGCCCCGGAAGATTTGGCTGCTCGATGACCAGAGCATTTTTCGCAATTCGGCACTGTGTCGCTTTGACAATTGCGCGGTCGTGCGACGTTGTACCCAAACAAAATTGACGTCCTTTGTTTCCCACAAATAGAGCTTTCTTTTGGTGGTATTTGATGACCTCTGCAGTTTTTATTTTTTGCGCTATAAACAAAAAAAGCTACAATTTTGAAAAAAACACAATATTTTGTACTTTTTGCTAGAATAAATATCCCAATTTTTTTTTTTTTTTTTAAAAAGCAAATGTTTTCCTCAGTTTAGGCTGATATGTATTCTCCTACATATTTTTGGTAATAAAAATCGCAATAAGCGTACATTGATTGGTTTGCGTAAAAGTTATAGCGTCTACAAAATAGGGGATGGATTTATGGCATTTTTATTATTACTATTTTTTTTTTATTTTTTTTACTAGTAATGACGGCGATCTGCAATTTTTATCATGACTGCGACATTTATGGCGGACACATCAGACACGTTTGACACATTTTTGGGACGATTGACAATTATACAGCGATCAGTACTATAAAAATGGATTGATTACTGTGTAAATGTCACTGGCAGGGAAGGGGTTAACTGTGTTCCCTGACTGTGTGTTCTAACTGTAAGAGGGAGGGGACTGACTAGGGGGTATGACAGATAGTAGTTCCTAGCTATTAGGAACTCACAATCTGTCTCTCCTCACAGAACAGCGATTTGTGTGTTTACACACACGTCCCTGTTCTGCCACTCATGCCTGTGATCGCTCGTGGCCGGCGGTTATCGCGACCGTCTGCCACGAGCATCGGCACCTCCGCAGTGCAGCGGTCGCTGTGCCCGCTATCCCGCTTAAAGGAGCCGACCTACAGCTAAGACAGCTCGCGGGAACGTGCCGACCTGCCGCTTTATAATGACGGCGGCTGGTCGGCAAGTGGTTAAGCAGAAGTGGAAGCAGCGTGTTTTTAATCTTTGTATTAGAGCTGCACAATTAATCGGTAAAAAATCGTGATCTCGATTCACCCCCTCTGACGATCTGTCCTGCAGATTTTGCCGATTCTTTCATATAAACAAGTGGAGAGACTTTATCTGCTCACTCAGCTGTCAAAAGAAAGCATCTGGGCAGTCTGCCAAGTCTTTAACTTGAAACATTGTAACTAAGCTTCCTTCTTAGACCAAAGGGATAGAACTTCTGTGTAAATAAATAATCCAGGCAGTCTGCCAAGTTTTCAGCAAAGTGCAGGAAGTTTAAACCACTTCCCACCCTCGGACGTCATATGACGTCCTGGGCTTTGGGCGGGTATATCTGAATGATGCCTGTAGTTACAGATATCATTCAGATATTGCCGGTTTCAGCCGGCGAATCTCTACACCATAGGAATGATCATAGCGGCCGTTCTGCCGCTTGATCGTTTCTATGGGAGGCGAGAGGGGACGTCCCCCCCCCCCCCCCCCTCCCGCCGCCCTCCGGTGCTTGCTCCGACTCACCGTTACGATCGGTGAGGCGGAGAGTGGATCTGCCGGCGCCGGATGTAGATCATAGAGATTTCCGGCGGACCAGATGGTCGCCGGAGTCTCTATGATCATCGGAGGCCGGGCGCGATGTTATGACGTCACGCCCGGCCTCTCCATTCAAAAAAACGGCGCTGCTTCGGCTGGGAAGCGGTGATCGTTTTATTTTTATTTTTTTATTTCAGGCTTCCCAGCCTAGTGGTGAGATATGGGGTCTTATTGACCCCATATCTCACTATTAAGAGGACCTGTCATGTTATATTCCTATTACAAGGGATGTTTACATTCCTTGTAATAGGAATAAAAGTGATCAAATTTTTTATTTTTTTTTTTCAAAAAAGTGTCAAAATAAAAAAAACAAAAGCAGAAGCGAACGCATATGTAAGTCCCACCCACATATGAAAACGGTGTTCAAACCATACATGTGAGGTATCGCCGCGAACGTTGGAGTGAGAGCAATCATTTTGTCACTAGACCTCCTCTGTAACTCAAAATATGTGACCAGTAAAAAAATTACAAGTGTGTTGAAGCGTGACATGTTGGGTATCTATTTACTCGGCGTAACTTCATCTTTCACAATATGCAAAAACATTGGGCTAACTTTACCGTTTTTTTTTTTTTTTTTAAACTCTTTCACAAAAAAAACGCGTTCGAAAAATTCCTGCGCAAATACCGTGTGAGATAAAAAGTTGTAACAACCGCCATTGTATTCTCTAGGGTTTTTGCTAAAAAAAAAAATATATAATGTTTGGGGGTTCTATGTAATTTTCTAGCAAGAAAATTATGATTTTTACAGGAGGAGAGAAATGTCACAATTGGCCTGGTAAGGAAGTGGTTAACCACTTAAAGTCTAAATATTTTTCTGACACTTCTTTCTTAAGATTACTTGGAACCCCCAAACATTATATATATATATATATTAGCAGAGACCCTAGGGAATAAAATTGCAATTGCTGCAATATTTTATGTCACACTGTATTTGCCCAGCGGTCTTTCAAATGCAATTTTTGTGGGAAAAAATACACTTCAATAAATAAAATAAAACGAAACAGTAAAGTTAGCCCAATTTATTTATTTTTTTTAATGTGAAAGATGATGTTACGCCGCGAGAATCGTGATCTATCTTTTAAGCAAAAAAATTGTGATTCTCTTTTTAGCCAGGATCGTGCAGCTCTACTTTGTATATAGTGAAATCTGTTCGCCTAGTAGTTTATGGATGGTAAAATTTAATTTTCCTCTGCAAGGGGAGAGACAATGGGGGTTGATTTACTAAAGGCAAATCCACTCTGCACTATAAGTGCACTTGGAAGTGCAGTCGTTGTAGATCTGAGGGGAAGCTCTGCTGATTTGATCATCCAATCATGTGCAAGCAAAAATGTTTTTATTTTCCTTGCATGTCCCCCTCGGATCTACAGTGTCTGCACTTCCAAGTACACTTGTAGTGCAAAGTGGATTTGCCTAAATAACCCCCCCCCCCCCCCCCCCCCCCAATGTATCTCTTTCTCCTCCATTCAGAGAAAGAAAACACGGGGGTGGCCTTCACAGTGACTGATCATAGTAAATCAGAGGCTATCGCAGCGATCAGGTAACCCTGGAATCTTGAGTTCTGGTTCCCAACTGTTAGTTCGGGGCTTACGGTTGAGACCCCGGCCTCTGCTCTGAGAGCGCGCCGTGCGGCACGTTCCCAACACAAAGGAAGATATGCAAATATGCGGCCCCACGGCAAACAGCCCCAGTCCAGTGAGGCCTCAAATTTGTGTTACTTTGCTGTCAAGGGGGTTAATGGAAAGAAAGCTGCAAGTAGGCATTTAACCGCTTGCCGACCGCCTCACGCACATATACTGCGGCAGAAGGGCTCGTACAGGCAAAATCACGTACCTGTACGTTGCCCTTTAAGAGGCGGCCAGCGGGTCCCGCGGCAAGCTCCGTGAGTCGGGTCGTGGGTCCCACGGACTCGATCGCCGCGGGGATACCCGCGATCGCCTCACATGGAGGAAGAACGGGGTGATGCTGATGTAAACAGCATCTCCCCATTCTGCCTAGTGACGGTGTCACTCGATCTCTGCTCCCTGTCATCGGGAGCAGAGATCAGTGATGTCACAATCGCAGCCCATCCCCCTGACAGTAATCACTCCCTAGTACTGATTTAACCCCTCCCCGCCCCCTAGTGGTTAACCCCTTCAATGCCAGTGTCATTTATACAGGAATCAATGCATTTTTATAGCACTGATTGCTGTATAAATGACAATTGTCCCAAAAATGTGTCAAATGTCCGATGTGTCCGCCATAATGTCGCAGTCACGATAAAAATCGCTGATCGCCACCATTTAAAAAAAATAATAAATTATTAATAAAAATGCCAAAAAACTATCCCCTATTTTGTAAACGCTATAACTTTTGTGCAAACCGATCAATAATCGCTTATTGCGATTTTTTTTTTTTAAATATGTAGAAGAATACGTATCGGCCTAAACTGAGGAAAAAAATGTTTTTTTATATATTTTTGGGGGATATTTATTATAGCAAAAAGTAAAAAATAATGCGTTTTTTTTCAAAATTGTCGCTCTATTTTTGTTTATAACACAAAAAATAAAAACCACAGCGGTGATCAAATACCACCAAAAGAAAGCTCTATTTGTGGGAAAAAAAGGACGTCAATTTTGTTTGGGTGCAACGTCGCACGACCGCGCAATTGTCAGTTAAAGCGACGCAGTGCCAAATCGCAAAAAGTGCTCTGGTCAGGAAGGGGGTAAATTCTTCCGGGGCTGAAGTGGTTAAAATGCTTGCATTTTCCAAGTTGGTGACAGGGTCTCTTTTTGGGTTGCAATGAAATGGGGAAGAACAGACCAAAAATGAGTCCACTGAAAACGCGTAGTATCTGTGAATTTCTCTTGCGATGCCGTTTGCAAGAGTTAAGTCAGACACATGCTGCAGGCCTGGAGCTAATTACAAAGCAGCCATGGATCGTGTGTTTCATTTGTCTTCTGGTTTGAACAGCTGACATGGCGATGCGGCCCGAGTCTATCCCAGCGCTGTGTGCAACAGATTAATTTTAGTACAGCAACATCACAGGCGCGCCATGCGCGGTGCAAACCTCTTTATACAGCAAGGATATGTTTTTCCAACTCATTGTTGGTAGCCGGCTCATTGTAATGAGGTGTTTTGACAGTTGATTTTAAGTACACATTCAACACTTATCTGATGCTGCTGAAGTGTTCATTATCTGGGCGCGCGGCGCGAGACACCTGTTGTGATGAAATTAGAGCGTATTTTCAGGGAAACCAAACAGATTGTTCTCCATTGATTTCTGTCCATTTCTGACATTTAATCTTCTGGCTGACCTTTTGAAGAAAACTTCTAGTGATGTCTTATAGAAAGCTATATATTTTTATGCGTTATGCTGTTCTGGGTTGAGAATTGCTTTTAAAAGCCACATGTGTGGTGTCTTTGATTTCTGCTCTTTCATTAAATTAAATCCATATGTTTCTAAGCGCGTAAGATTTTTTTTTTTTTTTTTCTCCAACGTTCATTCCGTTTTGACTTTACTGATTTGGGGGCATTGCTACTAACATTTTAATACAATCTGTTGGCAGTCTTGAGGCTGAGGTCATGTACTTGCTTTCAATGTTTTCTCAAAGGACTGCAAGGCATTGGGATTCCAGGACACTTTATAGGTGGAGTCTCTTGATGTGAGTCACTCATTGGCTTCTTCAAGAACTTGACAACATCAGCAGTGAGATCTCTCCCTGCCGTGGTTCCAAGGTCTACCCACCTCGGACAGAGGTTTTTCCACTCCTGTTGTTTTTCTCTATACTCTAAAATAAATTCATTTTAGAGCAAAGAAAATGGCCCCTTGTTACTGTCTTTAGTGTGTGAACATACCAGTAATGTCACAAAGACCTCATTAAGAGCCATACAAAAAAAATTGGAAAAGTTATTTATCTCCAGCATCTATAATGCATTGTTTTACCATTTTTGCATATGCCGCGTACACACGATCGGATATGCCATACACTATATTATCAAAAGTATTGGGAAGCCTGTCTTTACACACACACTTTAATGGCATCCCAGTCTTAGTCTGTATGGTTCAATATTGAGTTGGCCCACCCTTTGCAGCTACAACAACTGGGATGAGAGCTTTTTGTCGGAAAATGCGACTGCGTGTATGCTCCATCGGTCCTTTTGCTGGCGGAATTCCAGCCAGCAAAAGATTGAGAGCAGGTTCTCTATTTTTCGGTCGGGAAAAGTTCTTATCCGAAAAATGCGTTCGTCTGTATGCAATTCGGCCGCGCAAAAAAAATCACGCATGCTCGGTAACAATTTGACGCATGCTCGGAAGCATTGAACTTCATTTTCTCGGCTCGTCGTAGTGTTGTACGTCACCGCATTCTTGACGGTTGAAAGTTCAGAGAACTTTTGTGTGACCGTGTGTATGCAAGGCAAGCTTGAGCGGAATTCCGTTGGGAAAAACCATCCAAGTTTTTTCGGACGGAAATTCCGATCGTGTGTACGCAACGTAAGACCATGTTTACTGAAACCGCACTAGTGAACAAAAACTCAAATCTATACTCAGAGACCCAGTTGGTTCCCCATTGGATGCAGCCATCTTGGCTCCTACACAACAAAGAGAAGGTGGAGCCAAGCTGTTTATTACAGCTTTTTTGTGACAGTCATACACCATATGACCAAAAGTATTGGGACGCCTGCCTTTACATGACCCTTTAATGGCATCCCAGTCTTAGTCCTAAAGGTTCGATATTGAGTCGGTCCACCCTTTACAGCTATAACAGCTCCAACTTTTCTTGTGAAGGCCAACCACTGGACCTTGCTTTTGTGCACTGGTCCAAATCATTTGGTGGAGGGGGGATTATTGTGTGGGGTTGTTTTTCAGGGGTTGGGCTTGGCCCCTTAGTTCCAGCAAAGGGAACTCTTAAGGCGTCAGCATACCAAGACATTTTGGACAATTTCATGCTCCCAACTATGTGTGAACAGTTTGGGGATGGCCCCTTCCTGTTCCAACATGACTGCGCACCAGTGCACAAAGCAAGGTCCATAAAGACATGGATGAGCGAGTTTGGGGTGGAGGAACTGGACTGGCCTGCACAGAGTCCTGACCTCAACCTGATAGAACACCTTTTGGGATGACTTATGCCGCGTACACACGGTCGGACTTTCCGTCTACAAAAGTCCGACGGACCAAAGCCGGCTGACAATCCGATCGTGTGTGGGCTTCCCCGGACTTTCAGCGGACTTTTCCGGCCGCAAATCTGACGGACTTTAGATTTGAAACATGCTTCAAATCTTTACGTCGTAACTACGCCGGACCCAGAAATCCGCTCGTCTGTATGCTAGTCCGACGGACAAAAACCCACGCTAGGGCAGCTATTGGCTACTGGCTATCAACTTCCTTATTTTAGTCCGGTGTACGTCATCACGTACAAATCTGTCAGACTTTTGTGTGATCGTATGTAGGCAAGTCCGTTCGTTAGAAAGTCTTCCGCAAGTCCGAAAGTTTGTCGGACGGGCTGTCGGACTTTTGTAGCCGAAAAGTCCGACCGTGTGTACGCGGCATTAGAGTGGAGACTGCGAGCCAGTCTGTCCCGTCCAACATCAGTGCCTGACCTCACAAATGCGCTTCTGGAAGAATGGTCTGAATGATGAATCTTGTGGACAACCTTCCCAGAAGAGTTGAAGCTGTTATAGCTGCAAAGGGTGGGCCAACTCCATATTGAACCCTACAGACTAAGACTAGGATGCCATTAAAGTGTGTGTGTGTAAAGGCAGGCGTCCCAATACGTTTGATAATATAGTTTATGTCAGGGCTTGACAAATTTGCTTGGAATCTAGGAGCCAGCTAAAAAAGTTAGGAGCCAGTTTTTTTTTTTTTTTAAAAAACGACCGACCGCTTTATTTTCAATAAAAGAATTAACCAATCTTAAATTTACACAGAGACGACTAGAACGAATGTGACTGCTTTTATTTCCTGCCATGCAGGGACACAAGACCGCCATATTCCCGCTAAGGATCCAATCAGGTCCGCCTGAAAAACTGACAGGTGAACCTGATCAGACAGCCCGTGTGAAAGGGGCCAAGCAGGGAGATGACAAATAAATTCATTTTAATTAACCACTTCCTTCCCGCAGGACGACTATATACGTCCTGTCTTTGAAGAGAAATACCGTTGTTATGGTAGCAGCTAGCTACCATAACCCCGGTATCTTCTCCAAGAGCCGGCGGTTCTCTTTCAGATAAAAGTGGTCTCTGCAGCAGATTCGCAGCGAGATCACTTTTATCGGCGGCAGGAGAGGGCCCCCCTACCGCCGCTCTCCGGTGCCCTTCACCGCTTACCGTGGCCGTCGGTAACGGCGGAGGCAATCCGGATCTGTCCCTGGCCTGACATGGAGACGAGTGAGGGGAAGATGGGGCCCCCCCCCCGCCCGTCTCCAAGTCATTGCAGGGCGGAAGCGACGTCAAATCGTCACTTCCACCCATAGCTCTTGAAGGGACATTTTATTATTTTTTTTTCAAATGACAATTTTTTTTTTTTTTTTTTTTAATGCATTTTAGTGTAAATATGAGATCTGAGGTCTTTTTGACCCCAGATCTCATATTTAAGAGGTCCTGTCATGCTTTTTTTCTATCACAAGGGATGTTTACATTCCTTGTAATAGGAATAAAAGTGACTTTTTTTTTTTTTTTAAAGAACAGTGAAAAAATAAAAGTTAAAATAAATAAGAAAAAAAAAATTTTTTTTTAAATATGCCCCATCCCTTGTAATAGAAATAAAAGTGACACCATTTTTATTTTTTTAAAAAAACAGTGTAAAAATAAAAAGTAAAATATATAAGAAAAAATAATAATTTTTTAAAATGCGCCCCATCCCGCCGAGCTCGCTTGCAGAAGCGAACGCATATGTGAGTAGCACCCGCACATGAAAACGGTGTTCAAACCACACATGTGAGGTATCACCACGATCGGTAGAGCGAGAGCAATAATTCAAGTCCTAGACCTCCTCTGTAACTTAAAACAAGCAACCTGTAGAATTTTTTAAACGTCGCCTATGGAGATTTTGAAGGGTAAAAGTTTGTCGCCATTCCACGAGCGGACGAAATTTTGAAGCGTGACATGTTGGGAATCAATTTACTCGGCGTAACATTATCTTTCACAATATAAAAAAAATTGGGCTAACTTTACTGTTTTCTTATTTTTTTAATTAAAAAAAGTATTTTTTCCCAACAAAAGTGCGCTTGTAAGTCCGCTGCGCAAATACGGTGTGACAGAAAGTATTTTAATGACCGCCATTTTATTCTCTAGGGTGTTAGAATAAAAAATATATATAATGTTTGGGGGTTCTAAGTAAAGGGAAGGAGATGAGCAGGCAGTGAAAACAGGTAGGGAAAGCTCCATTAGCATTGGTGGATGTCTTGTCATACCAACGGCCACCACCAGAGGGCGCCCGATTGCAGAAGGAACCATAGGACTGCAGTAGGCCGCAAAGCCGGGGCCTCAATTACCGGCGCGGCCCAACGCGATCGCGCCGGGAGGGGGGGGGGTGTCGAACGGACACAGGATACTCCAGCTGTGCTGCCCCAGGCGCCAGGTCGCTAATTCTAGTCGCAAATGCGACCTGGCGCCCGGGGTTTGTCGAGCCCTGGTTTATGTCACTGCTCTCTGCATACATCAGTATATAGGGGGAGTAGTCAAAGATGAAAATGAGGGGTTAGATATTGGTTTAGACCAGGGGTTTCCAACCTGCATTCCACAATGGCTATGAATGTGACCCAACACAAAGTCATAAACTTAATTAAAAATGTTTATGCTCTCCCCCCTGTGACCCAAAAGACCAGTAACGTGTGCCGCTTAGGCTCACTGAAGGGGGTATTAGTCCTTGATGTCCACTGCTGGGAGTGCTGGTCAGGAGGGGGCTGATCCCGGCTCCCAAGATCGCTCTGGGGGGGGGGGGGTGGCCTGGCTGGAGTCTATGCTGAGGTTGCCACTTACCGTTACACTTTGGTATGACATGGATGTGCGGTCACAGGGATACTTTCCCTTATGCTCTCTCCCCTGTTGCAGAAGCTTTGTGCTCAGCAATGATGCGACAGAGGAGATGGTGGACTACACTTGGTACACACATGCGGCCAAAGAAACATTTGACAGTGTCTTTTTACTGGACTTCTATCCGTTTTATCTTCCCAAAGAAAAATCTCCCACACTTCACAATCATGCCCTTATTCATGTCATCAGTTTTTGGCAGCACCTATATTTGTGAGCAACTATTAAGGATGAAGTACACAAAGGGCAAATTTTAGAACTAAAATATCTGATGAGCACCTTCATCTATCCAACCAGACATTGATGTGTCGGTTTATCAAAAACAGTGTCAAATATTGCACTAGTTTTATGTTGCCCTCTATTACTTTTTTAAGAAAAAAATATTACAAAAGAAACAAAGTTTTACTACTCATGTACATTATTTATATCTGTTATCGTTAACTTGCGATCTGTCTGACTTTTTTCTGCTCATCAGCTCTCCTTATTGTTAGCAGGGGCGTAACTACCACCATAGCGACCCATGCGGGCGCTATGGGGCCCGCAGCCGAGTGGGGCCCAGTGAGGATAAGAACACCACCGGCACAGTCTCCCAGCCAGGGGAAGAGAGAGGAAAGGAAGAGGCAAGCTGTCCGTATCAGCAGAGAGCTGAATTGCCCGATGTAAGAGCTTTCATTAGAACTTCCAGTGTTCCCGGGGCTCTCGTCACATAGCTCCACCTTTTGGCCCGGTGCCTTTGATAGACAGAACGCCGATCCAATGCGGGACATATGACGTCATCAAAGGCGTTGGGCCAAGAGGTGAGGCTATGTGACGATGAGCCCTGGGAAGACAGGAAATTCAAATGAAAGCTATTACAGCGGGCAATCCCGCTCTCTGCTGATCCGGGTGGCTTGCCTCTTCCTCTGCATAGGTGGGGCTGTATGGGGCACAGGCAGACCAGGCTGTATTGGGCACAGGTCGCGCTGTATTGGGCACAGGTCGCGCTGTATTGGGCACAGGTCGCGCTGTATTGGGCACAGGTCACGCTGTATGTGGCACAGGTCACGCTGCATTGACACTAGGGCAGCTGTGGGGGGGGGGCTGTTTGCAGGGGGGCCCCATACAACATTTTGCTATGGGGCCCTGCTATTTCTAGTTACGCCCCTGATTGTTAGTGTATTTTATGTGTGGCCCAAGGCCATTCCTCTTTTGCCAGTGTGGCACACTCAGTATAAGTATATATATATATATATATATATATATATATATATATATATATATATATATATATATATATATATATATATATATATATATATATATATATATATATATATATATATATATATATATATATATATATATATATATATATATATATATATATATATATATATATAATTTTTTGGGGGGGGATATTTATTATTAGTATTTTTATTTATAGTAAAAAAAATAATGCTTTTTTTTTCTCAAAATTGATGGTCTATTTTTGTTTATAGAGCAAAAAAATAAAAACCGCAGAGGTGATCAAATATCCCCAAAAGAAAGCTCTATTTGTGGGAAAAAAAGGACGTCAATTTTGTTTGGGTACAGCGTTGCACGACCGCGCAATTGTCAGTTAAATCAACGCAGTGTCATATCGTAAAAAAAAAATGGCCTGGTCGTTAAGGGGGTAAATCCTTCCAGGGCTGAAGTGGTTAATTTATCAGTAACATTGCTTTTTTTAGTCAGGATGTTTTGGGGAAAGAAGAAGCAACCAAAAAAAAAAAGTCCTGACACTTGGAAATGCTTTTATCACTCTTCATTTAACACCTATGTTACTCGACCTGCATAAGACAAGTACAGATCTGTGACATAGCATCGAATGTTTAAAACAAGCTTATAGGGAAAATTAGCAAGGAACTGCTATATTTAAATGCTTAGGCAGTTAAAGGTTTACTTTAAACTGGAGATGCCAAAATTATTTTAAGTTCGATTTAGTTATTGAGACTAGAGATTGCCAAAACTATATAGTAGTTCTGTGCTTGTGTTCTGTGGGTCAAGTAATGTAGGTATTAAATGAAGAGTGATAAAAGCATTTTCAAGTATCGGAAGGACTGTATTGCACAGCAAGGTTTTCTGACATGCTGGACATCGGAGTTGTTGATCATTACCCCTTGTTTGAAAAAAAGGGAACAAGAATAATACGGCTCATGTGTACCACATTGTATCACCAGCTGAGTCTAGGAGAGGATCACGGAAGCCTCTGTCGCCAGAGAATAGATCCTTTACCGCCTGCTGTTGTTTGTGAGTTATCTATGTCTGTCTAAGGCCACTCTTAGAATTGAATGAAAAACATTGAAAACAAGGTTTTCTATTGCACTGCTGAACAGTGTTTAGAATTGAGGAAACTTGCAAAAAAGATTAAAAAAAAAATTAAGTGATTCTGGAAGGGTGGCAAAAATGTATTTATTTTTTCTTCTAAACGTTCTTATTAGCAACAAAGAACACTGCTCCAGGTTTGTGTTGGATAGCAGTATCAGAACTTGAAATGAGAGGTGTTAACAACTACTAAAAGTGGTGTGGATTTTTCTTTTTTAAAAACTACTTGTCCAAGGGACTACATCGGGGTCACGATCTACTAGTCCCTCATAACATGGCATCTACTTGTCTTGATTAAAAAATAAATAAAAAAAAATTCCCAGGATGAAAAGGAAGGTTTGAGTGTGTGTGTGTGTTTTTTTTTTTTATTTTTTTTTTGCTTATTAGGTAGAGGTGCTTTTAGGAATGTCTGGGGCTTTTAAAAATGAAAGGGGCTTTATGGCGACTTAAACTTAATAATATATATATATATATTATTAAGTTTAAGTCGCTAAAAAAAAGCCCCTTTTATTTTTAAAAGCCCCAGACATTCCCAAAAGCACCTCTACCTAATAATAAAAAAAAAAAAATTCTTAATCGTACATCTCAAGACAGAGCCATAGTAGTTACTATGTGGGTTATAGGCCACCTTCAGGTGATGGACACTGGCACACACTAAGACAGGAAGTCAACTCCCTATATAACCCCTCCCACTACTGGGAGTACCTCAGTTTTTTTTTTTTTTTACCAGTGTCTTAGGTGTTTGGTCACGGGTAAAGATGTGCTGTGCTCCACTGGAATATTCCTTGCTGGGGCAGGCTATGAAACTGGATCCATTCAAAGTGTCTTTTCAGGCTGAATCGAATGTCACTCAGCCCTCGTAGCGGAAGAAACAAGGTTTAGCCCAGAACACTTCTCTTTTTAGAGAGCTAGACCCTGGGATCCAGTGCTTTGGTTTTTTTCAGCCATAAAGTTTCCTAGTGGGGTGTTTTATGGGTCCAGGAGTGTGGATCCCCGATAAAAAGGGTCCCCTGTTCCTGAAGGTTTTTAAACGGGGCCCACCGTGAGGGGTGAAGATTGGATCTGTTGGTTTTACCACAGAAATCCCTGCGGCGGGAAAGGTAAGTGGAGATTTCCAAGGAATTTTTAAGTTTCTTATGAATTGTCTCCTTTAAAAAGTAAATGTTGTGATGCCTAAAAGTCACCACTGGGGGCTGTATAGAGAAGGTGAATGTCCTAAAAGAGGACAGGCCGCTTTGAAATCTACTATTTCGAAATGGATTCGACAAGTAATTGTTCAAGCTTATGGTTTAAAGAGGAAGATTCCACCTTTTCAAATCAAAGCGCACTCCACAAGGGCTGTTAGTGCTTCGTGGGCAGTACATTACCAAGCCTCCATGGCTCAAATCTGCAAGGCCGCAACTTGGTCTTCAGTCCATATATTTACCAGATTCTATCAGGTGGATGTAAAAAGTCATGAGGATATCGCCTTTGGGCTCTTGGTGCTGCAGGCAGCAGTATAAGTCCTCTGATCTCATGGTGCCCTACTTTTGTTGTGTCTCCCTCCCTTCAGTTGGCATTGCTCTGGGACATCCCACATAGTAATTACTATGGCTCTGTGTCCTGTGATGTACGATTAAGAAAATAGGGATTTTACAGGTAAGCTGTTATAAAAATCCTTTCTTTGAAGTACACCACGGGACACAGAGGTCCCTCCACTCTTTCTGGTATACACGTGTATTGCTTTGCTACAAAAAAACCTGAGGTACTCTCAGTAGTGGGAGGGATTATATAGGGAGTGAACTTCCTGTCTTAGGGTGTGCCAGTGTCCATCACCTGAAGGTGGCCTATGGCTCTGTGTCCCGTGATGTACCTCAAAAAGAAAAGGATTTTACAGGTAAGCTGTTATAAAATATATAATTTTTTTTAAAGCAGTGGCTATAGAGAATACATTTTGAGTTTTTTCAATTTTCCATGTCACGCAGTATTTGCAAAGCTGTATTTCAAAAACAATTTTGGGAGAAAAAATACACTTTTACAAAGAAAAAGTGTAATGCAAAAAAAAAACAACACAATTATTTGGTAAAACCAGATCCCTCCTCTGCCCTTAAAGAGTTACTAAACCCAGGAGCATGCATTTACTATGTCTGGTCTCCCACAGTATACAGAACATGAAAATAGAATTATTTTAGTAAATATAAACTGCTAAATACCTTTTCTCATCAGCAGTTAGAGCAGTCTTGTGACTTCTATCAGTGTCTGGTTAAAGCTTATAAGAGGAGTTTTCATTCTTCCATGATTGTCCTATGAGAATGCAGGACCCAAGACCCTCTGTCTGAACATTGCTGATTGGCCCTGTGCTGATCACATGCACTCTCTCTCAAAAAAAAAACTCTCTAGCAGTAGACCCCAAACTGAGCATGTGCAGCTTGCCCCTAAGGCCCCTTTCGTTGATCTCCGCTGAGCCGGCGGATGACAGGTCCCTCTCTGCTCACTGAGCAGGGAGGGGCTTGTCAGGTGTCGCTGCCGCCTATGGAGGGATCGGATGAAAATGGACAGCATGTCCATTTTCATCAGATCTCACCCGATCCGCCAGCGACAGATCTGGACATAGGGCCATCCGTCTGCTTTTAGCGGATCGAACGGGGTCGGATGTCAGCGGACATGTCTCTGACATCCGTTGCTCCATAGGCTAACATGGAGTGCCCGTTCAGGTCCGCCGTCAAAACTGACAGGCGGACCTGAACGGTCCGATCGTGTGAAAGGGGCCTAAGGCTCTGTAAATATGAGGAAATATATTGGTGTCAGAAGAAGGAGATGTTCGGAGGAGGCAGGATCGCACAGCCTTATTAACCCCTTAGGTTCCACAGTGAGTATAGCAAGCATGCCTTACTGCATATACAGACTGATTTTAATGTTTGTGGGTTTAGCAACACTTTAAAAGCATTTGATCACACCAAGATCGGTGTGATCAAATGCTTTTCATTTTTAAAAATGGTGCCAGGGAAACCAGAAGTGATATATGTTCATTACTTTCTATATCATCGAGGCGGACAGAGTGGATCTGGTCTTTGTCTGTCTCTATGATCAGCTGACGAAAGGGCTGGCTGGTGGGATGGGACAACCCGCAGAAGGCGGTGGGTGTAGCCCTGATGTTTTTAAAAGTGATCCAACCAGTGGCGGCCTGTAATGCCAGGCGCAGGGGTGCCACCCCCCATCCATGTGTCTGGCCCCTAATCTACATGCGAGGAGGCGGACGCATGGATTCCATTGGGGTTTTTTTTTTTTACTTTGAAGTGCATGATTAGAGCCTGAAGCTCTAAATTGCTTCAGTGGGGGCTCCAGCCCCAAGCACTTGTGTGACAATAGCAAATTGTCTTCCTCATTATGCTCCTGGCCAATCAGGGAGTCCTAAGACTCTCAGGACACACTTCCTGTTCGGCTGGGAGGAGAATGTCTGTGTGTTCGCCGGGAGAATCCGTCACAGCAGCCCCGACTATTCCTTCCCCATAAGGTAAGGCATCTCTGATTTGGCACATTCACATTTGCGCTGGGTTAGTTTGGGGAATTGTCGCCCTTCGTTTCCCGTGGGGGCGATATCACTGCTGTCAATCTCCCTCTGGGGTGGGTTGGGAATTGCCGCCATCCGTTTTCACGTGGGTGTTCGACAATTGCCGCCATCCGTCTCCTGCGGGGGGGGGTTGAGGGGATGGTGTTAAGTTTGGTGCCCCCCCAAATATTGAACACCAGCGGCTACTGGATCCAGCAGCTAGTTAACAGCTCAAATTGCTTTTACAAGAGAGATGACCATGGGCTCTAATTCCTACTGCTTGCCTGCAGCAGGACCAAATGTAAAAAAAGACTTCTTGCCTGGCACCCGGGACTGCATGTCCCAGGCATCAGGCAATATGAATGAAACATCCCTGAAACCAAAACTAAACTACAATATAAAAGACATTTATACTTAAGTGAGCCATAGATTCAGAGGGCTGAATGGAACCCCCCCCCAAAAAAAACAAAAAAAAACTATTTCTCCATCCACACAAAGGAGACCTTTTTTTGGATATGCCCCTTCGGTTAGACTTCTGTCGGACCGACTCCAGTACACACGGTCCCATGCTGCTTGACATATGGCCTGTGTGTACTAGGCTTAAGGAGGAACTGCAGTCTGCTCACATAATTTATAATAAAAACATCTTTGCCATTCTGAGACTTCCCTCCAACCACTTTGCATATTATTTTATATATCCTGTGATTTTGTACTTGCCAAATATGCTGCAGAAATCTCCCTCCACTGAGTCTGGCTGCATCCATTTTAACTGTGGGCAGCTGAAGCTGCTGCCTGCTCACTTCCTGGATTTACACAGACACACACCTCCAGCTCTGCAGCTCTCATTGGCCCTCTTATGACTTATCCTCCCCTCCCTGGCAAGTTCTCACGACAGTGAGAGAGAGAGCTGTGCATGATGTCATAAGCCTAGACTAATGACCAGACAAGATACAGGAAGGGGGCTGTATAAGGTATTTACTGCCAGAAACTGCACTTCCACAGGTTGAGCAGTTGGTGTTTGCAGACCGTTGATTACAGGAAATAAAGTCTTCTAGGTAGCTGTGTAACGCATTTCAAGGCTAGTTTTCAATTTTTGCTGCTGCAGTGATTTTAACAACCCCTTATTTTAAAAGCAATACCTTTTTTATTTTTCCTGTTATTGGATATTTTATAATGCTTTCTCACTGCTTTAAAACCCTAGTACGCGGTTGCAAATTGCAGTGGTACATAATAAGCCAATGTGCCTGTGGACCGGGCAGGGTTGACAAATAAGTATAATGTATTAGGAACTGATGGCTTGAAACAGGAAAGTAAGTTCGGTGCTTGAGGGAACAGAAGCCTGTATGTGAGCCTGGGAATGATAATCTGAGAAAGACGAGCCTCTGATCTTGTGTGGTATGAACGCTGATTGATGCCTCTCGGTAAGGGATGGGTTTTGCTGACTCTTCCTTTTATCTGCCGGATAGACAGACATTTGAAGAAACATTTAACTACTGGAACTTTGATGGCCCAATAGTAGCAGATGTGGTGAAGCTTCACACATCATTCCGGTTGTCAGAAAGGCAGACTGCTTAGGATGTCTAGTTCACAGCTTTACAAGGTGTGCAAAGCTAAACAAAGAGAATATTATGACAAGATTGTTACTGGTCTTGGGGAAAAAAAAGCAGAATAGCAACGGAACAGATTCTCAGCAAGAGAACAGAATGCAATGTGACTATGAAGGAATTTAGCATGCATGCACTTAAAGCCATTCTTCGGTCAATCTTCAAAAATAAAAAAAGTCAGCAGCTTCAAAAAACTGTACCTGCTGACATTTAATAAACAGACATGCACCTGTAAAATAAGTTGCGCTCAAAAAAATTCAGTAAAACTAAAACTGTCCAAAATAATAGAAGTCCAACCAGCCAATTGGCTGAATTTATAGTCAGATAGAACTACGACAAACCGAAAACATCCATCAAAGTGGTTGTGAAAAGTAAATCCAAACCGTAATCCTCCACCATGTGAGATCACCAACATAAAGATCAGGATGTACTCTTACCAGGGCCGGACTTACCATTGGGCTTGACTGGGTTCAAGCCCATGGGCCCCGGCCAATGGGGGGCCCCACCCGTTTAGAAAAAGCCTCCTAGAGCCACCCAAAGCCGTCGAGAGTAGCCAAAAGCCGCCGAGATACACAGGACATCCGGCTCTGTATCTAGGCGGCGCCATTTTTAAACTGAAAGGCTGCAATGACAAGGCAGCAATGACACTGGAGCAAGGCTACACTGACAAGTCTGCAAATGACACTGGGGCAAGGCTACACTGACACTGACAAGGCTGCAGATGGACACTGATAAGGCTGCATTGATGGGCATTTAAATGTAAGCTGTTTTTTTTTTTCCCTTAAACTTCCCTTTTAAACTTGGGGTGCGTGTTATACGCCGATAAATACGGTAATTATTTTATCCATTTTTTTATTGCTTTTATTAATCGTGGACCTAGGACGAATAACAGTACAGTATACTCTTATATATTATCTACTTTTGTGAGTAGCCATTTTGTCTTGTCCAATTAAACAGAAGTTCTTTAATACTGCACTGAGTCTGGCGCACCTTGTCCTTTTCTATTTCTGTTTTATAGAGCTGTGCATATGTATAGAAGGTAGGGCCCGAAAGTGACTCATGCCCAGGGGCCTCCACCACCCTAAGTCCTGCCCTGACTCTTACCCCAGTGTGTGGACCCTCTGATTATGGAAGGTCACATGAGCATATGGATAATAAACATTGGTATGGATCTGCGAAGAATAAAGGGCAAAAGATATATATCATAAATATCAATACTCCCCCACTAAACGCTGTGCATCCAGTATTCCAGCGGTAAACCAGATAGATAAAAAAAAAGGGGCTCCAATAGTGTAAAATACCTTCTTAAAAGGGGTTTTATTCTGTAAATATTCGTATCCAAAGTGTACAGGCAACCGTTAAAATGGCAGCAATCGGTACCGATAAACAATCGCGATGACAAGATGTGTATCTTCGCCTGACCAGTTTTGCACGCAAATTGACTTCTTCCAGGGGGCATGGGAACACTTCCTGTCATCACATTGAGTAGCCAGTGCACCCAGCCAAGCCTCGCTTTCACCACTTGAGGTTTGCAGTTCAAAATCCATAACCAAGCCTCGCTCTCAGTATCGCTGAAGGCTCCAATCCTCACTTGTAACAGCAGGACCCGGAAAGGGCAAAAAATAACACTATTTACAGTCGACATGACGTCCGAATACCGCAAGTGTCCCCATACACAAAAAAAGGGGAAACCGGCGAGCCCAATACTAAATAAGTGCAAGCAAAAAAATATAAATTTATAAAAATCTGGTAAAGCAGGGCGTGGCTGGCACCACAATAAACACAACATTAATATATATTAAACCGAAAATGCACATAAATACTAAGAAATAATAAGCATCATGATTCAATAATACTAGTTAAACATCAATATTGTAATACAGAAAAAAAAGACAAAACAAAAACAATGTATAATAAAAAGGCAAGTAAAACAGGTTTCGGAATTATTTAAAGCCACATGAAATATAGCTTTTAAGGATATAGATCCACTTAGTCTCCATTGTAGAGAGTTCTCATACATTAAGGCTACCCCTCCAGTGTGGAACAAAATAGTCTATCCCCCAAAAAAGGGTACCACGTGGGTCTCTGTTATGAACAAGATCATAGTGTCGTGAGACACTATGGTTCTTGTATCCTTTTTAATGTTGGCAGCATGCTCGTTAAGTCTAACATGGAGGGCCTGCTTGGTCCGACTCACATGTTGTAGCCTGAATTGACATTGAAGAAGGTATACTACATGTGTGGTGCTACATGTGATAAAGGGTTTAATTGTGTAAGTCCTACCAGTGGTGTTGGAAGAAAAGCCCAGAATTTTCTTAGTTTTTAATCTATTAAGTTGACAGACCTGACATCTACCACACTTAAAGTAACCCACCAAACTATTAAAAAATAGAAGGTTGCAATTTAGGAGGTACATACTGAGGGGAAATCCCCTTTGAATTGTCACTAGAATAGATGTCTTTGTTGGAAGATTTCCCCTTACCTTTTTGTTTTCGTGACCACTCCAAAAATTTTGGATTTTCCATTGTTTTCTGTAGTAGAGACAGTGGTCACTGAGACAAGTGATAAAACGCGGACAGAGGTTATAAATAACCCTTTCCCACTCAATCTGGGGGGGAGGGGAAAACAATTTTTTTTTAAACTTTAATACAGGAAAATCTGTATATAGTTGATATTCAAATTTGTTGATTTGTAATAAATTCACTCTGATGGTTCAAAAATATTGTGACAGTCAAAAAGGGGACCTGTACTAAGAGAAATGGGAAACCAGCCATTGGGGAATTGTTTATGAGAATGATTGTTACTTTCCAGCCGCTGTGTCTATGAAGATTTTTATTCATCGAGGTCATGGTATACTGTAGCTAGTAGTATTTGGTCACATTCAACTGGAAGTATTCTGTCATTTCTAATCCCAGATGGCAAGCAATTGTGCGGCAAGTTTGAAAATGACTTGCTAAGTTATTGCTAGACTTGCCAGTCTTCACAAGTTTGTTGCACAATTGCAGCAAGTCCGCATTGCATGACTCCAGATCAACTTTCTATGCAAACATTCTGCAACTCTGCTGCAAGTTCTGGTTCAGTTATGTTGTGCAATAGTCATCCCACCACAGGGGTCACTGCGACTTGCAGAACTCCTGCTGTAGACTCGCCACTGCAACTTTGCTCTTGCTAGAGACTTGCGATGCAAATTTGCTACCAATTGGAAAACTTGCTAGTGAAAATGTGCAGCAAGTTAACAGACTTACAGTTAAACACTGCCACAATTTTGTGCCAAGTTATCCTTGCTATATCGCAGTGGTTCTCAACTCCAGTCCTCAGGACCCACCAACAGGCCAGGTTTGCAAGATAGCTGAAATACATCACAGGTGATATCACTTGCTGCTCAGTGATTGCAGTATTCTAGTCTGCAACTCCCCAAGGTAATACTTAAAATCTGGCCTGTTGGTGGGTCCCGAGGACTGGAGTTGAGAACCACTGCTATATCTGGTATATATCCACGCCATTTCTTCCAATCACTGTTTTCAGTACTCCCTGGTTGGAGTTACCGTCTCAGCAGTTTTTGAACGTATTTGTGTTATTGGTAAACATTGGCAGTCTAAATATGCCAAAGTGTTGGATTTTTTTAAAGCCATGATCTCCAAACTGCAGCCCAAGGGCCGAAGGTGGTCCTTTGCTAGCCTTTTCCTTTGAGGAACTATTCTGTCAACTGACACCAATAATGGGGCACTATTCCTCCCACTAAAACCAATAATGGGACATTGTTTTCTCCCACTGATGCTGGGACATCGGTACCGAAGAGGCGAAGCCGCCTCTTCTGTGCTCACCATGACTGCCTTCCAGTGCCACCTGCCAGTGCCCACAGTGCCACCTGCCAGTGCCCACAGTGCCACCTGCCAGTGCCCACAGTGCCACCTGCCAGTGCCCAAACAGTGCCACGAATCAGTGCAAAAGTGCCAGCAATCAGTGAAACCTATCAATGCCCACCAGTGGTGCCAATCAGTGCCTCACCAGTGCCACCCTATCGGTGCCCACCAGTGCCGCCCTATCTGTGCCCATCAGTGCAGCCTATCGTGCCCATTAGTGCAGCCTCATCAGCGTACATCAATGAAGGAAAAAAATTACCCTTTGCAAAATTTACTAACAAAATATAAAACTATTTTGTATTTTTTTTTTTTTTTTTTTTAATTTGGTCTTTTTAAACTTTTTTAATAAAAAATCAGAGGTGATCAAATACCACCAAAAGAAAGCTCTATTTGTGGGAAAAAAATGCCAAAAAATTCATTTGGGTACAGTGTTGCCCAGTAAGCAAGTGGTTAAAGCATGTAGCACATGTATGTTCTCCCCTGGTTTACATAGGTGTCCTCCCATCATCAAATAATATACTGGTAGGTTACCTGGCTTTCATTCAAATGCTGTATGTCTGTCTAACATACAAGTATAGTTCACTTATTTAAATAGAACTTGCACTTTTGCCACAATACTTTACAAAGGGCATTGAACCATATATGCATATAGGCCCTGTAAACTTCTGCTTGAAACAGATCTCTCACCAGGGTTGCTCTAAACAAAATATATGGCAACTTGAACATGAGTCCGCACCTATTCCAAGCCAGCTAAAACATGCCACAAACGGCCCCAAAGGGCCAACGTATTCTCTAGGCTGAAACATATTCACTTTTACATTTTTGTGCTCTAGTGCCAAGCCAGAAAGGGGTAAGGTGGACTCCATGGCCATAACACCATGCCAACCATGCATCTGCCTGGAGTGTCTTTTGTCTTGAAGTGCCTGTTTTGGTGTGGGATTTGTCATGCATATGGTGCCCCTTTTTGATGGTGGGGTACAAAACTAATTTGTGTAGCAAAGTAGGGAATGGCGCTGTGCAAGAAAGGGGGTATATTGGTATATGATATATCTAATACTGGTGGTAAGTGCACCAATGTGACATACTGTAGGGAACACCAATAAATAGTACCCTCAAAGTGCAGCACTATTAATTGATAAATAATAATAGTCAAGTGCTAATTAATAAATAATATGTCAGTGAATAAAAATAAATATAAAGGATTACAACTGTGATCTCATGTGTAAATATTGATAAGGTGACCGCTAATAATGTGAAAAAGTGACAAGTGCAATACAATATTCCAGCCCCCCGCTGGATGGTAAAAATGAACTGCAAATGGAATAAAGAGTAACCACAGTCCTCTATAGTGAGAAACAAAAAATGTCAAACAGTATGTGTAAAATTATATATATACACCATACACAAACATAGAGTCTATACACAACCATATGTATAAAAAATGTGTGTAAGGTAGAGGGTATCCACAGTCCTCTAAAATGAAGTGCTAGGAATACAAAACAATATGTAAAAAAATGGATACGTGAAAAAAGTAAAAATAAAAAATGTGCAGATCCAAAATGGTAAATGGTTAATATATATATATAAAGGTATGTCTCTGATACCCTGATGGTAAACCAATATATAGAGTCTCATATAAAGGTGGCAGAAAAAGTTCATGTGATGTCTTCCACAGAATTTCCTCCAAATATTAAAACAAACTCCCCCCGATGTGATCCCACTCACCGGAACGCTGTACCCCTGCAGGGGTATAAGCATAGGAAGTATGTACGCCAGATCCCGATCCAATCCAGGTGTCAGTCAGATCTATGTGTGTTGGTATCCTCTCAACCCGGATCAGCCACTCGTGGAGGAGATGGGGGAAGATGACAATCCCCTGTAGTAATCCTATTTCCGGCCGGACATCCGCTCCAGGGTATTATATGAAAAAAAGGGGATGCTCCACATAGCGTAACTCCATAAAATAATTTTTATTTTTGAAAAGGAGGAATGGACCGAACAGGAATCCTGGCAGAGGGTCAGATCAAACCCTAATGCCGCGTACACACGGTCGGACTTTTCGTCTACAAAAGTCAGACAGCCTGTCCGACAGACTTCTGGCAGACTTTCGGCGGACTTGCGGCGGACTTGCGGCATACTTTCTAACGAACGGACTTGCCTACACACGACCACACAAAAGTCCGGATTCGTACGTGATGACGTACACTGGACTAAAATAAGGAAGTTCATAGCCAGTAGCCAATAGGTGCCCTAGCGTGGCTTTTTGTCCGTCGGACTAGCACACAGACGAGCGGATTTCGGGGTCCGTCGTAGTTACGACGTAAAGATTTGAAGCATGTTTCAAATCTAAAGTACGTCTGATTTGAGGCTAAAAAAGTACGTTGAAAGTCCGGAGAAGCCCACACACGATCGGATTACCAGCCAGCTTTAGTCCGTCAGCGTCCGTTGGACTTTTGTAGACGAAAAGTCCGACCGTGTGTACGCGGCATAAGAGATACAGAAAGAGGTTACAGGCAAGAGGAAAACGAGGAGGAAAGAAGAAGAAAAAGGAGAAGAGAATATTAGGAGAAGGAATTTTTAACTTGAGTGATGCTGTTTTTACTGATGAAGAACTGAGAGTTTTAGACTTAGGATTAAAATTTGCACCAGACAAGAATATTGATAAGTTTGAGGTTTTTGTTGATTTGCAGAAATTTATACGCAAATTAAGAATAAAGAAACACTACGCCTTAAATAAAGATGAGAAACCAGCAGAAGAACTATCTGGTTTTACACACACTAGCCTTAGAAATAATTCCGTTTTTAATCCGAAGGTTCCGGGTGACCAGTGTATGAACGCCTTTAAGAAGATGGTGGAGAGTGACCTTGCGAAACTCGAAAGTAAGACTTCTAACAAGAGGAATGTATGGAAAGCCATTAAAGAAATTGGAAAAAGAAAAGAAGTAATTATACGCCCTGCAGATAAAGGGGGTGGGCTGGTTATACTAAGGAAAGAAGATTATGAGGAGGAAATGAAGAACCTCCTTAGAGTAGAAAATACTTATAAGAAACTTAAAGGAAACCCCAAACAACTTTACAGCAAGAAACTGAAAGCTCTCGTCAAAAAAGGGAAGGACAGAGGAATTCTAAATAAAAAGGAGGCTAAATACCTGATTTGCGAGTCCACCAAAACACCAGTTATATATTACTTACCCAAAGTACATAAACGATTGGAGAAACCCCCGGGACGACCGATTATAAGTGGGATTAATTCCCTGTTCTCTAGACTGGGAGAATATATCGATTGCTTTCTAAAACCAATGGTAATTAAAGGTAGATCATATCTAAAGGACAGTACGCAATTGATCAACGAAATAAAAAGTATAACTGGGGTTGAAGATTGTCTTCTCGCGACGATAGATGTGAACTCCTTATATACCAGCATTATACAAAAACATGGCCTAAAAGGAGTAGAGAAAGCACTTTATAAAGACGCCAATCTTAAACAAGAACAGATCAATTTTATTTTAGAAGCTTTAAAATTAGCAATGGAAAGTAATTATCTTTGGTATCAGAAGGACTACTATGTGCAAACTAAGGGTGTCGCTATGGGAGCCAGATATGCCCCAAGCGTGGCTAATTTATTCATGGACATGTGGGAAGAAGAAAATATATATAGAAGTCCACGCCCGGAGATTGAATTTTACCGTCGTTATATTGATGACGTGATTATAGTGTGGAGGGGCACGGCAGAGTCATTTCATAATTTCCTAGGAGCAATGAATCAAAATAAATACGGCATCACTTTTAGTGGGACATGCGATCCTCAAGAAATTGATTATCTAGATGTACAGATTTTCAAAGAGAACAACGAATTACACACTAGAACTTTTTTCAAGGCTACGGATCGTAATGGCTACATTCCAACATCTAGTTGCCATCATCCGAAGTGGAAGCAGAACATTCCGAAAGGCCAACTAATGAGGTTACGAAGAAATTGCTATAGGATAGATGATTATTACAGTCAAGCCGACACTTTGATTAAAAAATTCATTGATAAAGGATACCACAAAGAACCCCTAATGAGATATAAGATGGAAATGGGGAGCTTAGATCGTGATCTCCTACTGAGAAAGAAGGAGAAAACTGATAACCACTACAAGATGGATATGGCTTTTATTACTGGTTTTAATAATCAATATCGGTCAATTGAACATATCTTTAGGAAATACTGGCCTATTTTAAAATCTGACAGAACTTTGGTGAAGATACTCCCCAAAAAACCAAGATTTATTTACAAGAAGGCCCCCAATCTGAGGAACCAGTTGGTGCATAACGTGATCGACCCACCTAAACCGGTTAAGTTATTCCCCGAATTAAAAGGTTTTTTCAGATGCCAAAAGTGTTTACCCTGCCGTGTAAAGTAAGAGACAACCAAAGAAAAAATTACTCTTCAAGTCAAGAACAGGGAAAGAGTATCAAATCAGGGAATTGATCACCTGTGAAAGTACTCACGTCACATATGTGATCGAATGTCCCTGTCGGCTTCAGTACGTGGGAAGAACCACTAGGCCCCTCCGCGTTAGGATTAGAGAGCATATTAACAACATTAAAAAAGGCTTCCCAAAGCATAACCTCTCTAGGCACTTTGACGAGGTCCACAATAGAAACCCCACAGGATTAATCTTTTACGGCATAGATCTGATCAAAGACCACTGGAGAGGCGGTAATAAAAGAATAAAAGTGTCCCAGAATGAAACTAAGTGGATATACCGCCTAGGGAGCCTTGTTCCCAGAGGGTTAAATGTGGACATTGATCTGAATTGTTTTTTATCTAATTTTTAAAAAACTGTATTTTTTATATATGCCCCTAACCCACTTCCATAATCGGTTCTGAATTGCTCCTTACTCAATTAAATAGGTGGAATATATACGTGCCCCTATCCTATCCCCTGATTTCCCGAAGATTTCAAATATTTTTAGATGATATATATATGATTCATCACTACTTTTAGTATAGTCTTACATATTTATCGATAAATTAAGATACTCTCTTCTCTTGGTTTGTAAACTAACATATTTATTGACATACTAACATATTCTCTTCTGCCTCTGGTTTATATCAGCACCATTTATATAATGTACTCCTCTTCGTACATCTTTTTACAAAGATTTTTAATACATCGTCCTTTTTTATGTGTACATTAATATTTCATATATACATATATATTTAAAAGGATTTTTTTAAATATTTTTAGATATATACTTTTAATGCATAAAAAAATTTTTTTTAAACTCTTTTTCTGCCTAAACACCTCTTGAGGTAATTATATTTTATACCTTTTCATTGTTGGCTTTTTGTTTTTAGCTATTCGATTGTTATGTTATATGTACATCTTTACCAGATAGTATCTGGTTTGCAAATTACATTTCCCCACGGCCGCTATTCCATATAAATTACAAGTATTATAAAACTTCCACTAGATGGCGCTCAAGGAGACCCTATTCAGTATTTCCTTTTGGTCTAATGATATTGAGCGGGTAGAGTCTTTGGCTTTTGTTTCCATAATTGAGCGAATTTTTCGATTGGACTTACAGGATGCCTGTCACTTAGCATCTAGTACGGGATTGGCCGCGGCATGTACTGCACCCAGATATAAGACGTTGAGAGGACCAAGATGGCAGCGCCTCCGATGACGTCCGTGTGACGAAACGCGTAAGGCGGGACTATCTTGGCACGCACAACGTCACTTCCTGTCACTGTGGTTTTCGATAGCGGACCGGTGGAACGCAAGGGGCAGCTGTGTGCTACGCTGCGTCCCGGAACGGCTAGGGGAGTTAGAGAGCTTGTATGCTCCCTCCTCTCTTTTTTAAATTGGTTTATTTCCTTGGATTTATTATGCTGCTTTTGGATTATTTTCAAAAATAAAAATTATTTTATGGAGTTACGCTATGTGGAGCATCCCCTTTTTTTCATATAATACCCTGGAGCGGATGTCCGGCCGGAAATAGGATTACTACAGGGGATTGTCATCTTCCCCCATCTCCTCCACGAGTGGCTGATCCGGGTTGAGAGGATACCAACACACATAGATTTGACTGACACCTGGATTGGATCGGGATCTGGCGTACATACTTCCTATGCTTATACCCCTGCAGGGGTACAGCGTTCCGGTGAGTGGGATCACATCGGGGGGAGTTTGTTTTAATATTTGGAGGAAATTCTGTGGAAGACATCACATGAACTTTTTCTGCCACCTTTTATATGAGACTCTATATTGGTTTACCATCAGGGTATCAGAGACATACCTTTATATATATATATTAACCATTTACCATTTTGGATCTGCACATTTTTTATTTTTACTTTTTTCACGTATCCATTTTTTTACATATTGTTTTGTATTCCTAGCACTTCATTTTAGAGGACTGTGGATACCCTCTACCTTACACACATTTTTTATACATATGGTTGTGTATAGACTCTATGTTTGTGTATGGTGTATATATATATAATTTTACACATACTGTTTGACATTTTTTGTTTCTCACTATAGAGGACTGTGGTTACTCTTTATTCCATTTGCAGTTCATTTTTACCATCCAGCGGGGGGCTGGAATATTGTATTGCACTTGTCACTTTTTCACATTATTAGCGGTCACCTTATCAATATTTACACATGAGATCACAGTTGTAATCCTTTATATTTATTTTTATTCACTGACATATTATTTATTAATTAGCACTTGACTATTATTATTTATCAATTAATAGTGCTGCACTTTGAGGGTACTATTTATTGGTGTTCCCTACAGTATGTCACATTGGTGCACTTACCACCAGTATTAGATATATCATATACCAATATACCCCCTTTCTTGCACAGCGCCATTCCCTACTTTGCTACACTTATTTGTTTTAGGGTACACGTTAGTGTCCCTTGTTTACATAGGGGGGCTGCAGTTGCAAATACACCCTGTAGCGCGGATCCACTGACAAAATTAATACAAAACTAATTTGTTTTATCTATGGACACGTATACCTTCTTGTTAAAAAAAAATAAAAAAATGTTGTTTTGTTTTGGCCCTGAAATGAGCGCCTGCTTGTGGACTGGTGAGCAAACTGTCCTCCTCCTTTGTACTCTCTTATGCCGCGTACACACGACCGGTTTTGCCGTCGGAATAAACTCCGAAGGTTTCTCCGACGGAATTCCATTCAAGCGGTCTTGCCTACACACAGCCAACCCAAAGTCCGACCATCCAGAACGCGGTGACGTACAAGACGTACGACGGGACTAGAAAAAGGAAGTTCAATAGCCAGTAGCCAATAGCTTCCGTCTCGTACTTGCTTCAGAGTATGCGTAGTTTTTGGTCCGTCAGAACAGCATACAGACGATCGATCCGTCAGAATTTTTGAAAAAAAAAAAAAAAGTCCGATGAGGCACACACTAAATCAGAATAGACGATGAAAAGCTTCCGTCTGACTTTTTCTGTCGGACATTCCGCTCATGTGTATGCGGCTTTAGATGCTAAACCAGGGGTAGGCAACCTGGGGCCCTCCAGCTGTTGTGGAGCTACATTTCCCATGAGGCATTGCAAGGCTGGCAGTTACAATTACTCCCAGAAGCATGATGGGACTTGTAGTTCTGCAACAGCTGGAGGGCCCCCAGGTTGCCTACCCCTTGCGCTAAGGCTTCACGCCGTCCAGGGTCTCCTTTAGCATGAGATCATTGAATAGATGTTCAATGTTGCAATTGTCCAACAAAAATCTCAGAATTGTTTTGTAATTTCGCTAATAGCAGCGCTAGATGTTTACATTGTGTTGTCATTTAATGTTACTGTGTATAGCAATGGAAAGTTTTGCTCTTATATTGATTGGAAACCTACTAAAATGTAAAACTGTGACATACTTTGAACATCCTATAGCATAGTAATGCAGGACCATATGTACTGTATAGTATTTCTGTTTGCTGCAGACAGGTACTTAATGCACACAGGCCACCTTCCAAGGCTGACAAATGGTTCCTTATGGTGTTCTAGTCCCCCCTTTATGATTAGATGCAATTCTCGCCTTCTCCTCTACTGTAGTGCATGGAAGAAAAATTTGTGCAGTTTTCTCTCTCAACAACATTGCTTTGCACAGATGTTCGGGGGCACTGTGTTAATGCTGCATAATCAATATTCAAAAAGTTTTAAACACCCCAGATGTTTTATCTCCTAATAATAGAGAAGCCATTAATTATTCTGAAACATAATGAAATAAAGTGTCACCAGTATACTTGGGGAAACTGGCCTACAGCTGGTAATGAAGCTCGTTGGACTGAAGTAATTGTTGATTGTACAAATTGCAGAACTTAAAGCCGTATTAAACCTACATTTTTATTATATTGTGATTTACCGCTTTACCATTCTTAGGTCTGATGGCTACATTAATTTTCTATTTTAGGCTTTATTTTCACCTGTTGATCGATATTTATTTTATTTTTTCCCAATAGAACAAGTAGTCCTTCAGCTGTAGCAATTAGAGAGCTGAGACAAACCATTTTTAACATTGACAGGGGTGCTAACAGTGATCAGCTTTTATTTATGTAAAACCTTCATCCCAAAAGGAAAGACGCCTGTTGTTGCAGCTGTGTAACTGCTTATAATGAATTAGCTAGAGTTTGGCGTCATTATGTTAGTGTATTTAAATCTGCTAATGCATCTAACACCCCCCCCCCCCCTCAAATTTAACAAATGCTCCTTCATCCAGTATAGGGGGAACTTCTGTTGAAATTTCCTAAGCAATTCGACCTGAAGTGGGAGCGAGTACCTGGCAAAACCAGGTTCCTGCTCGCCAGCCCCCCCCAACCCCCAAAAGAAACAAATTGCTGAAAGAAGAGGGGAGGGGGCATTAGGTGAAAGTTCCCCTTTTTTTAAGGTGAAATTCCGCTTTAGCATTTTTATAGTATATTGCAGTTTACAACATTTTGTCCCCCAAAAAAAGGGCCTAAACATTTCCTAAAGCATAGCAATGCAAGATTTTATAAAAATAAAAATGAACTCTTTATCAACTGTATATTGCAGTGTTAATTTCATGGATGAAAATATTTTTGTCTACTAAATTAACACTAATTTAGTTGACTAAAATGTGACTAAAACTAAAAAGGCATTTTAGTCAAAAGACTATGACTAAATCGAAATTTGACGTCAAAATTAATAGAGGTCATAAGTAGGGGTAATAAGTAGGGATCATCTACTAAGCTGCTGAAAGGAAAAAAATGAAGAAAAAGGCTTTTCTTTTTATTTTTTATTTTTAAAGAGGGAGTCCACCTATATTAAAAAAAAAAAAAATATTAAAAGCCAGCAGCTACAAATACTGCAGCTGCTGACATTTAATAAATGGACACTTACCTGTCCCAGGGTCCAGCGATGTCGGCATCCGACGCCGATCACTGGCTTGATTCTCGGCAGCTGCCGCCGCCATCCTAGGTGAGGGAATGAGGAAGTGCAGCATTGCGGCTTCACTTCCCGGTTCCCTACTGCGCATGCGCGAGTTGCGCTGCGCGTCGTATCTGGTCCCCGCTATCTCCTGGGAGCTGTGTGTTTCTCAGCAGACAGCGCGGGGGGGACGGGAAGAGGTGTAGACTCCCGTGGGAGTCTATGCCAGGAAGTGGGTGCAAATACCTGTCTTAGACAGGTATCTGCACCCCCCTCCCCCCTGAAAGGTGCCAAATGTGACACCGGAGGGGGGGAGGGTTCCAAAAAGCGGAAGTTCCATTTTTGTGTGGAACTTCGCTTTAATATTGAATGTTAGTAATATATTTAGGTAATATGTGCAATGGCATTACAGGCAATAGAGTTTACAGTTCTTTTGGGGGGTTTTATATTTTAAACTTGCTAAATTTTGTCAAAAAGCAATATTTTTTTTTTTTTTAATATAGTTAATGAAATAATGGCTAAATCTGTGTCTGTAGTGGATGTTCCAACTTTAATACCATAAATAACATGTCATTAGATATTTACTCCAGGAGAACAGTGTTTTTGTTCTTTATAAATCAAAGGGATAAACTTCGGTCTGCAAACAAGGTCAGTTTAACCACTTAAAGACTAAGCCTTTTTTCTGACACTTGTTGCTTACAAGTTTAAAATACAGTATTTTCTTGTTAAAAAAAAAAATTACTTTTTTGCCGAGACCCTAGAGAAGAAAATGGTGTCGTTATTTTATGTCACACTGTATTTGTGCAGCAGTGTTTCAAACGCATTTTTGTGGGAAAAAATACACTTCAATGAATTAAAAAAAAACAAAAACTAAACAGTAAAGTTAGCCCAATTTTTTTTTTTTTGTATATTGTGAAAGATTATGAGAATCGTGATTTTTATTCTAAGCAAAAATAGAAAATTGTGCAGCTCTAAATACAACTAAATTGAAAACCATTCAGATGACTAAAACTAAAATTACATTTTAGTCAAAAGACTATGGCTAAAACTAAACTGAAATTTGACGTCAAAATTAACACAGCAGGTAAATGGAAAGTTTACAATGTGATACCATATGAGGGACCACTGGGCAAAATCCTGTGTATATGAACAATGAAATCCTACATGATATAGTTTTACTAAAAGCTCTGAATCTGAATGCGAAAAATGGTTACAATATGGCAGGGACGTGCAGTCAGGGGAGGCAGGTGAGCCATGAACACAAAAAAAAAAATCTCCTACGACCTATGGTTCTTGGAGATACGGGGCTCCTTGCACAGCCTGTCAGAAGCTACATACAGAGCGGCCAGTTTAAATGCAAGCTGGAACACTCTGTTTGCAGCAAACTGAGAGGATGAGCTCACAGTGCCTCTCCTCACTTCTTGTCAGAGGCACTGAGCTCAATGGACAGCTTGGAGTCTTGGACCAATGGTAAAGCACCATTGGTCCCAGCTGTCTAATAAAAATGCTGCAGTGGTGGCACACCTCTCTCTGCAGTGTCATAGAAGGGGGCATATGTCTAAAAGACAAATACTCCCTTCCAGCCCAGCCCTCTTAAAGCGGAGTTCTGCAAAAAAAATAATAATGAAGTCAGCAGCTATAAATTACTCTGGAAAGAGGGTCCCAGCTCCCCCCCAAAAAAATGACACGCCAAATGTGGCATGTCAGGGGGTCACCTCCCTTAAAACGGAAGTTCCATTTTTGGGTGGAACTCCGCTTTAACTAGAAGGAAAAAACATGTTTTTAAGTGTATAAGATTTACCCACAATCCCATGTTTTTCTCACACAGTTAAGAGGGAGAATGAGAATCTGCTGCTGTTGAAAAGGTAATGTTTTAATCAAGCTAAATCATATATTTATATGCTATATGTTATAACATAATCATTTATTATTTATCTATTTACTGTGAAACTACTGGTGTGAAGCTATAACTTCACACTTAAGCAGATGGCTTAACGGACAAGTTACTGGAGTACAGTTTTTGAAAATGTATAATAAATTACCTTAAAAAACAATATATAATAATTATTTGTATATTAATTAGTTATGGTAATTAACCTCTTGCCACCCAGGGGTTTACTAGAAAATTAGAACCCCCAAACATCGTATGTATGTATGTGTGTGTGTGTATTATTTATCTATCTATCTATCTATCTATCTATCTATCTATCTATCTATCACCCCAGAGAATAAACGGGGGGGTTGCAAATTTTTTTTGACACTTATTTTTTTTTCAAAAAAACTGTTTCAAGAATAAAAAAACAGTAGTTAGCCATATTTTAATTTTTTTTTTGTATATTGTGACAGATGTTACGCCGAGTAAATAGTTACCTAACATGTCACGTTTTAAAATTGCGCACACTTGTGGAATGGCACCAAACTTCAGTACTTAAAAATCTCCATTGGCAACGCTGTAAATTTTTTTTTTTTTTTTTTTTTTTTACAGGTTACACGTTTAGGGCTAGTTCACACCAGATGCAGTTTCGTGTGCTTTTTTTTCTGCACTAAAAATGCATGCCCAGTGTTTTCCATGTATTCCAATGGCTCTAGTTCACACCAGGCAGTCAGTTTCTGCACCGAAAACTGACTGCATGGTGTGAACTAGAGCCATTGGAATTACATGGAAAACACTGTGCATGCATTTTTGGTGCAGAAAAAAAAAGCACACAGAACTGCATCTGGTGTGAACTGGCCCTTAGAGTTACAGAGGAGGTCTAGTGCTAGAATTATTGCTCTCGCTCTAACAATCGCGGCGTATGTAACCTGTGTGTATCTGGCTCTGATACTAGCCAGTGCCTCACCACACGTCCCTGCAAAATGGTGCCCTCCTGGGTAGCTGTCCAGGTGACGTCCATTGCAGCGTGACTGACGGGGAAGAGACTGACGGGGAAGAGACTGACGGGGAAGAGACTGACGGGGAAGAGACTGACGGGGAAGAGACTACACGCATATTGTGGCCCAAGCCCCTTCATCGGGAGAGGTTTAACATGAGGCAGAATCACTTTAATTATCTCCATTCTGCAAATCTTCAGAAACACGTTATCTGTTGTTATATTTTACAATCTGCTGTCACAAACCTTGGATTTATATGAATAAAAGAATTGAGCCAATAATCCCTTAACAATCCTAATGTAATGTATGTATGTAATAATGTGCAGTATTTCTTATACGGCCCTTTGTAAGAGGGAGGTTGGAATATAGAGAGTGTTGAGACAGAATGGAAGCGTTACATGGACATAAATCCGTTCAATCACTAAAACTGTCTGTGATAAAATACAAAATATATCTCTACTCAGGAATCCAAGGTACAAGATGAAGAGGAATACAGAGAAATATTTCATACAGGAGTTTGGTGGAAAACATTTATCAACAGAGCAGTGAAATGTCACAATGTGAGATCTGAGTGTTCTCTTTCTCCTTATGTATTTAAAATGATGCTTTTCCAGGCTAACATTGTACATAAAAAAAAATTTCAGTGGCCATTCTGACCTTTTTCCAAATTCCAAACTAGAACAAGTGTCACAAAGTTGTCTTGAAATGTTATCACTTGCCAGAGTACACTAATACAACCTGACAGGAAGAGCTAGCGAAAGAGGGCAAAACCTCAAGGATTACAGTACGATTAAAGGGATTAGTGACAAAGTGGGGACCAGTGATCCACAGTATATCGCAAAAAATTCTCTCTGTTCTGAATTCTAAAATGCCTACTTTTGTGGCAGTGCATGTGCTATTCAAGGCACAGGAGGTGTTTGTGTGTATCTCCTATCCTATTAGAGTGCACAATCGCTAAAGAGACCGTGTCATCAACTTTAAAAAAAAATGCAGATAAAACAAAACTCCAAGTATTTTAAATGCTTACTTGCAGTGTTTTTTTTCTTTTTCATAAATACATTTTTATTGACTTGCAATGTTCTAACCATAGGTGTGCGCACAGGGTGTGCCAGGTGTGCTTGGGCACACCCTAATCACCCCGTGCATTGCAGATTCCTCCTACTGCCTCCCCCCCCCCACCCCCACCCCGCAGCGCTGCTGGCTTCCCTCCTCTTCCACAGGCTGCTGTTGCAGCACACACACACACGGGGCTGTTTTAGGATGAGTGGGGAAAGGGGCCGGTAAATATGTAATTTTAACAGCCTCTTTCCTTTCTAAATGAACATGGTAAAGGATCGGCACCGTGTGTTTGAGATTTGGAGTGCACACCCTAATGCGATAGGCTGTGCACACCTATGGTTTTAACCCCTTGGTGCCGGCCGTACGCAAATATACTAATTTTAACATCATTCACTTTTATACCTACGGACTTGAGCGCTGCTACATTATATATCTTGTACGCAAATATGCGGCCTCTCATCGCCTGGTCCTTTGCGCCGAGGGGCCGCATAGTTGTGTGAGTAGTTGCCAATACACCTGCACTGAGAGCGTGCGTGTTGCGTGCTCCCGATACAGTTACCATTGCCTAACTGGAAGCTCCCGATCACGTTTTCAGATCACCTGATCGCCAATCACAGAGGTCATGTGATCTTAAGCCCCGCCCCATCCCCCGGCATCATAAACCTCTTAAAGGACCAGGAGGTAAAGTATATGTGAACCCTTACCTTATAAAACAACTCAGTTTAAAATAGAAATAAAAGGCAAACATTTGTATATAGATCTAGAAAAATTGTACATAACTTTTTTTTTTTTTTTTTCTTTTTATCTGATCACATGACCTCTGTTCTCAGCTGCATTAGGAGCTTAGAGAGCAGGAGGCATGGAGAAAGCAGTATACCAATCTTCCTAATGAAGAGCTATGTAGGGGGGGGGGGGTGTCAGGAGCACAAGTCTTGGCCATTGGAGGGCAGGCTGTGCTCCCAGCACAGGCAGGAAACTGACCACCCTGGGATGGATGTGCTGGTTGCCTAATGTGGTCAGTTTGAAACAGGAAAGCAGGGAAACTGGCAGGATCACCAGGTATTTCACACACAGGAAATCGTACAAAGCGAACAAGATACTTTTTAACACAAGTACATGGTGCAACAGACACATATCAAGATTTTGCAATGTTGGGGTAATAAACACTGTTTATTAAACTACTTAAACTGGTTGTAAAAGCTGAAGGTTTTTTTTATCTTCATGCATTTTAATCAAAGTTAGTGAGCCGATAAGGAGAGGGGGGAGGGGGCCGAGCCATGGCTCCGTGTCTGAATGGACATACAGGGCAGCGGTTCGGCCCGGGTGCCCCCATAGCAAGCGGCTTGCTGTGGGGGCACTCGGCAGGAGGGAGGGGCCGGGAGCGCCAGTAAGGGACACGAGAAGAGGAGGATCTTGGCTGCTCTATGCAAAACCACTACACAGAGCAGGTAAGTGATTTTTTTTTTTTGTTTGTTTAAAAATAAACAACAAGATTAATTTCACTTTAGGAAGTCTCAGTTCCCTAAAACAGCCCCTTTTTCCTTCTGCAATGTCATAGCTCTCTTCTGGGAGCACAAAAGGCTTTTACAGGTAAAAGAAATGCCTAAAATATAATATATGCACATATAATCTCATGGGAAGATTGTTGTTGAAATGAATGGTCTGGTGACAGGTTCTCTTTAAATAATATAGGTTGCACTGCACAGCGTGTCTGAGGCCCGTTCACATCTGGCGTCTTGGAATCTCGGGGAGAATCGCAGCGATTCTGCCCGCGATCCCAGATTATACTGCAATAATGGCAAAACGCACCTCGCAGGTTTAGGTGCCCATCCTTTTCAATGGCACCTAAATGTGGCGCAGTGGCAAACAGCATAACGCAAAGCCTGTCACATCAAAAGAAGCTATTTCTCCTTTTCAGGTGACAAGTTTCGCGCATTGCGGTTTGCCGCGTGACAAACGCTGCAAAACTGCACCACGTTCAGGTGCCACTGAAAATGAATAGCTGCAAAACACGTTTTGCAATTATTATTGCAGTGCGATTTGGAATCGTGGGCATAATCATGTTTCTGCTCAAGATCCTAAAACGCCAGATGTGAACGGGCCTTGTTGTTCTTTTTCAGTGCTAGCTTGTCAGTTTGCTCAAGCAAGGAAAAAATATAATATCCATGTCGTTCTCATTCCTATGAGAAGTTATTGAGCGAGGTTGCTAATTATAGTTGTCTGAATAAACAGTGCCACTAGAGGGAGAATCACTATAGGAAGAAAAGGAAAATCATAATCCAGGGCATCAAGCAAGTAAAGATTGAATCATTTTAAAATTACTTTTTAGCAATCTATATAATGACTCAGAATGTGTGTTCAATCTACGCACACAAATCTTCCCTTTTTTAAAGGACCAGAAAAAATAAAAACTAGATTTCCTTGTGCTCCCTGATACATAGGGCCAGGCCTTTTTTGTGCCAGAACACAGTACTGTGTAGCAGCACTGGTCTTGTGGTTATGGTGCCACTATGATAGCCCACCAACTTGCTGCTTCCATTTGTAAACACAGAAGCTGGCAGAGGAAGTCCCCACCTACTGGTTTCCTCGGTTTTGCTCTGCATTGGATGATGTCATGGGTCACAGCTGCAGAGGAAGCGAGTAGTGGAAGATTTCCTCTACCAGTTTCTATGTTTGCCAGCGGGCCTTTCTGGGTGGCACAGTTGTAGAACCCACTCTGCATGATTTAACGCAGTGTTTCTCAACCTTTTTTCAGTCCAGGCACCCTTTAAAATGATGGACAGTCTCGAGACACCCCATTCTAAAACGTAAAAAACTATCCTAATGCCGCGTACACACGAGCGGATTTTCTGTCGGAAAAATCTTGGATGGTTTTTCCAACGGAATTCCGCTCAAGCTTGGCTTGCATATACATGGTCACACAAAAGTTCGCTGAACTTTTGACCGCCAAGAACGGGGAGAAAATGAAGTTCAATGCTTCCGAGCATGCGTCGAATTGTTTCCGAGCATGCGTAGGAATTTTGCACGTCGGAATTGGTACAGACGATTGGAATTTCTGATCAAAACTTTTTCCAACCGAAAAATAGAGAACCTGCTCTCAATCTATTGCTGGCTGTAATTTCGCCAGCAAAAGTCCGATGGAGCATACACACGGTTGCATTTTCCGACCAAACGCTCTCTCGGACTTTTGCTGGCGGAATTTACGATCGTGTGTACGCGGCATTATAGTTTTTTACAAGTTTTACTTACAAAGCAAAGAAACATTTGCACACTGGTACTGCCTAGCTAATATTCCAAGGTTTCTCTTCTCCCTCAATTTCTCTCCATCAGTCAGATAATGTGACCCCGGTGCTGAGAGAGAGAGAGGCAGAGGAGGGTCAAACAAGGATGCTATGGAGGCGACAGACATCCTCCTTATTAACTGATGGCATCATTGGTTGTTAGGATGCCAGTGTCTAGAAAGTCGTAATGGCGCATAATGATCTGTGTATCTAAAAGGCAGGCTTCATCCATACCCTGGCTTGTATACAATTTTGATCAAATTTTTAGGCATTTTTCCAAGGCACCCCTGAAGAAGCCTCAAGGCACCCCTGAAGAAGCCTCAAGGCACCCCCAGTTGAAAAAAGCTGATCTAACATCAGAGGAGGAGGTAGGCGATTCACACATCTGCCACAGACTGGTGGCAGCAGCTCCTACTGCAGCCTTTATTCCCCAAGCTGGCAGCTGAATCTGAGGACTTCTCCTTCACACCTAATGACACTCTTAGCAGCATACCCAGGACAGAAAGTTGGGGTTTATTTTGCACTACCTCCCTTCTCTCCTTTACCATCACTGCAATACTCACAATGTCAAAGAGCACCTGTACCTCGTGAAGTAAGTAATACCTGTACCGGCAAGGGCAATGCAAACTCCTGCGTCCTATGTAATGCTTACTACTGAGTTCTGTGTGGTAAGCCTTGCACTCTTTGCATTACTCACTCCTATACAGGATCATGACTACAGCTGCAATAATAAAAAAAAAGTAAAGTTCCTTTGTTCCTCGGTGCTCATGCGCAAATGTAAATGGTGGTTGCACCACACATGTGAGGTATTGCTGTGAACAGCAGAGTGAGAGAAAAAAATCTAGCATCAGAGCTCACATTTAACTCTAAACCGGTAACCTGTAAAGACTTTTAAAGCATCGCCTATGGGGTCTTTTAGCTACTAGAGTTTGCTTTTCATTCCAGGGGTGTGAAAAATGTTAAGTCTTGACATGTTTGGTATCTTTTTACTTGGCGCAACATCCTTAACATAAAACCCAATGTTTTGGTAAAATATAGTGTGTATGTGTGTGCACTATAATGCATTTAAGTGTATTTTTTTCCTGAAAATTTGCATATGATAAACCGCTGCACAAATATCGCGTAACATAAAAAAAATTTCAACGACCACCATCTCCATTATATACTTTCTTTCAAAAAATATGTTTTTCAGGGTTCGAAACAACAATTTTCTATTACATTTTTTTTACAACTCCAATTTAAAAAAAGTTGGGTCACTGTGTAAAATCTACATCAAAACAGAATGCAAATATTTGCAAGTCTTATTCACAATAGAAAACCGAAAACCTATTCAAATGTTTCAAATGAAAAATGTACTATTTTTGGAAAAAAGTAAGGTCATTTTGAAATTGACGGCAGCAACACATCTCAAAAAAGTTGGTACAGGGCCATGTTTACCACTGTGTAGCACCACCTCTGTTTTTTCACAACATTCTGTAAACGTCTGGGAACATTTGCTGGAACTTTTGGGAGAGGAATGCTGTCCCATTCATGCCTGATATAGGATTCTATCGACTTAATAGTCCTGACTTCTGGGTCGTCTTTGTTGTATTTTTCATTTCAAGATGTGCCAAATAATTTTGATTGTTAAAAACCTTTTTTTTTTTGTTTTTGTTATTAAGTTTAGTATAGAAAAAAGTACATTGGAATAGGAAGGCAGTGCTATAATTGGAATGTGCTAGCTCCAGTCCTTTGTTTTCTTTTATGATACTATATTTCACATTTTATCCCTTTCTCGGTTGTTCATTCATCTGATATATTCCACATGGATACAGTAATCTTGACATATTGATTTGATATATATATATATATATATATATATATATATATATTATCTTCGAACAACTCTCGCTAAAACTGGATTAAAAAAAAAAAAAAAAAGTGTGGACTGCAGGCAGGTCAGTTACTGTAAGCACCCAAACTCCTCTAGTATGACCGCGCAATTGTCATTCAAAGTGCGACAGCACTGAAAGCTGAAAACTGGCCTCTGAATGAAGGGGGTTTAAGTGGTTAAAGCAGCATTTATGATTTTACAGCAATTTTTACATTGTTTTTGCCGCATTTTTCCGCAATTTTTTTTTTTCAGGTCACCAATCTAAATGGCAGAAAAATGCCTGTAATCTGCCCCAAAGAAGCTCATGTTCTTTTTTTGAGCTTAGGGCATTTTTCAGGCGTTTTTGCTTCAGGTGACAAAACGCTCAGATGTGAACAGGTGCCATTGAAATGAATGGGATTTTGCTTGTTGGGCGTTTTTAATGCATTTTTTCGGGTGTTTTACGACCTGAAAACGATCGGGTGTGAATGCAGCCTTAAGTGGTTGTAAACCTCAGACACTAAATATGAACAAACCACATCTCTCTATAGTGTGCACTCAATCCAGAGCATGAAGTGTCATTTCTGTCTGCTGTGTTGTTCCTTTGCTATCAGTATGATTCACTTTTTTGACAATTTTTTTTCTGACACCAAGAGAAAAAATGGTGACAGGGGAGGGACCTCCAGCAGATTGACAGACTCAGCTCTGTTCCTGCGTGCTGTGTGAAGGGGGTGTATCTCTTTCCTCCAATCCGCTCTCTAATCTCTCCTCGCTGAGCTCTGCAGAGTGTCACTTGAGATCTCTGCCCCCTTTTTTCTGAACTCTCAGACAAGCTTTATAAATTCAGCACTTTGAACGATTATATAGAGAAGAGAAGACTGCAGATAAACAGGTATAACTTATGTAGGAGAATTTTTGTTTCTTCTCTGTGTATCACCTGAGGATAGTCCCTTCACTGGGTATATGTAAGACCTGGTTCACATTGGTGTGTTTTGACATGTCAAATCAGCAATTGCCCGCAATGGCACCTAATCGGTGTGACGCTGCATTTGCGGCGTGGCACCGATTTTCAAAAAGTAGTTTCTGTACTACTTTTTGTGGTTTCGGGATGCAATTTCCATTGACATCTGTGCAGAAACCCGCACAGATGTCTGTGAAATCGCCACCAAAATCTGGACAAGCGGAAGTGAAGGGTTTACAACCACTTTAATTATAAAAACCTGGAAGCTGATTGATTTTAATGCAGAGCTGCACCTGATTTTGTACTGACTTTGTTTTAGTAAATCAACCTCATTGGGTCTACATGACAGGCAAGCAAATCGTACTTTTGGAAGGAAATGTCAGCTTACACAAAGTGTGTTGTCGGTTGCCTCTATACTGGTCATCTTCAGATTACTGTACAAAAAGAGACATGAATGATGGTTGCACCATAAAGACCCCTTTCACACTGACGTGCTTTTCAGGCGTTTTAGCGCTAAAAATGGCGCCTGTAAAGCGCCTCTCATGCCTCCCCAGTGTGAAATCCGGAGTGCTTTCACACTGGGGCGGTGCGCTTGCAGGACGGGAAAAAAAATCCTGCAAGCAGCATCTTTGGGGCGGTTTGGGAGCGGTGTATACACCGCTCCCAAAATGCTCTGCCCATTGAAATTAATGTCAAGGCACCAGCAAAGCGCTTCAGCAGTGCCTCAACATGGGCACTTTAAGTGCCGGTTCACACAGGGGTGGCACGACTTGCAGGTCGCCTCACCGAGGCGACCTGCAGACGACTTCAGCGGCGACTTGCAAAACGACTTCTGTATAGAAGTCAATGCAAGTCGCCTGAAGTCGCCCCAAAAATACTACAGGAACCTTTTTCTAAGTCGGAGCGACTTGCGTTGCTCCTATTAGAACGGTTCCGTAGTACAGAACGGGAGGCGACTTGTCAGGTTGCTAGGTCGCCTGACAAGTCGCCCCTGTGTGAACCGGCACTTACCCATTCTTCGGCCGCCAGCGGGGGGTTAAAAGTGCTGAAAGCGGTGAAGGAGCGGAGTGTATACCGCCCCTGCCCATTGAAATCAATGGGACGGCGCGGCTATACTGCCGGCAAAGTGCCTCTGCAGAGGCGCTTTGCGGTGGTTTTTAACCCTTTCTCGAATACCGCCGACGCCGCCCCAGTGTGAAAGGGCCCTTAAAGAGGAGTTCCACCCAAAAGTGGAACTTCCGCTTTAAGCACTCATCGACCCCTTACATGCCACATTTGGCATGTCATATTTTTTTTGGGTAGGGGGGCGGGAGTGGGTGCTTGGTTTTGAGGGGGACTTCCTGTCCCACTTCCTGGTTCCGGCTACAGACCGCCTAGTCGACTCCTCCTCTCCCGCTAGGCGGCCCCTCCCTCTCGGCAATCTTCTGGGACACGTGACAGGTCCCAAAAGATTGCCTGTCTACTGGGAGAGCGCAGCACAACTAGGGCATGCGCAGTGTGCGCCCGGCCGTGAAGCCACCCAGCTGTCACAGCCGGGTGCCCACAGTATCAATGGAGGTGCTGAGGAGAGGAGGGGGAGAGGAGGGGGAGAGAAGCGAGGCTCCGGGCGGCCGCATCGCTGGACCGTGGAACAGGTAAGTGTCTGTTTATTAAAAGTCAGCAGCTACACTTTTTGTAGCTGTTGACTTTTAATTTTAAAAAAAAGCTTGGAACTCCGCTTTAAGGGCCTGCTCTGGTCACTGTTCTTGCAGTTTGCAGGTGAGCTTTTTTAGACTGTTTCTCTTTGTTGCATTATGCTTTTTTTTTTTTTTTTTTTTTTTTTTTTTTTTAAGCATTGCACATGTATTATATATTTGACCTACTAAAAAATCATTTTTTTGCCTCATGTAATTTTTGAAAACGTGCATAGCAACCTGCTAATTCAGGCTGGATTTACACTGGTGCGAACACAGACATCGCATGTGAGTCGCACTGCATTGCTATCAAACCCAGTGCAGAACCCATTTTTTTTGGTCCTCACTGGAATCGGATCGCATGTTCACACCCATGTGATCGGATTCCTGTACCCATTGAGAGTTCGCACTGCGATCTGCTAACCAATCTGGGGGTGTCATTAACTTTCTATTGACACCCGCAGTGTGAACTGCCTGCGAGTGATATGCAATGCGAGAACCCGCACAGGAATCGCGCTGATTTCCGCATCGCATATGTGTGAACCCAGCCTAAAACCCTTATGTTAATGATTGACACTTGGGGGCTTGATTTACCAAAACTGGAGAGTACAAAATCTGGTGCAGCTGAGCATGGTAGCCAATTAGCTTCTAACCTCAGCTTGTTTAATTAAGCTTTGACAATAAGCCCAGGTTCACACTTAGGGCGGGTTTGAAGTTGTGCGAGTTCCGCTGAACTCGCACGATTTCAAGGCGGCATTTCAGTCCGACTTCGGGGGCGATTTGACAGACATCTGTGTGGGTTCCTGCACAGATGTCTATTGAAATCGCCCCCTGGAGTTGCCAAAAGTAGTGCAGAAACTATTGGGAGTAACTACTAACTAACTACTTAGGGAATCGGCGCGGCAAAGTGGACGTCGCATAGACTCGGACGGTGCTGTTGCTGGCAATAGGCTCCAATTTGGCATGCGATTTGTTTGCTGCCCCCCAAAAAAAATGGAGCACCAGCCGCCACTGGTCAACACAGGCCCTGATAGGACTCCTTTTATATTTTTTGTAACTGTGATTGAAGCAGTATTAAACTCAAAACCCAAAAATGTTATATATTGCAGTATACCAATCATTGGACGTGGTGACTGCATTCGTTTTTATTTTATAGGCTTTTTCCCCTATTCACCTGGTGATCTAACCAGTAACCTACTTCCTGTATTAGAGTGCCTCCACTCTAGATGAATGAGTGCAGGGGGCCCAGCAGACAGCATCGTTGCTAATCTGGGTGGAGGGGAGTGTTAGATGGATTAACAGATTTAAATACACTAACAAGTTAAAGCTAAACTCCAGCTCACTCTGCAGTTACACAAGCAGTTACAACAACAGTTTTCTTTAAAAAAATTTCTTTTGGGATAAAGGTTTTAAATAAAAGCTCATCATTGTAAGCACTCCTGTCGGTGGTAAATGGTTTGTCTCCATGCACTTAGCTGATACATTTGGAGGAGAGCTTGTTCTTTTGAAAAACCCCAGACATACTGGCTGGATCACTAGATGAAGAAAAAAGAGCCTAAAAAAAAAAATACTAATGCAGCCATCATATCTAAGAATTTGTAAGCTGCAATACAATGTTTGCTTTAGGGGTTCATATTGCGTTAAGCTGTTGCTTAGTTAAAGTAATTTTAAAGCTTTTTTTTTTTTTTTTTTAGGTTTTTTTTTTTTTTTTTTTTTAAATAACAAACATGTCATACTTACCTCCATCATATAACCCCCTAAGAGAAGCGCTCTCCCAAGGGGGGGGGGGGGGGGGGGGCGGGGTACCTTGCCGGCACACTCCCGAGTCCAGAATTTGCGACGCAGAATGCCGGACTCAGCCCCGCCCCCTGGCGCCCGCGTCATTGGATTTAATTGACAGCAGCGGGAGCCAATGGCTGTGCTGCTATCAATCTATCCAATCAAGAGCTGAGACAGCGGGCAGAGGGGAAGAGCACGTCTCAGGCGCGGGAATTACTGGGCTCAGGTGAGTAAAATGGGGGGCTGGGGGGCCGGTCAGTGACAGAAGTTTTTTCACCTTTAATGCATAGGATGCATTAAGGTGAAAAAACACGAGGGTTTACAACCCCTTTAATTTTCATTTCAGTGTGGCATGTTTGTTATTTTGTCCACCTCCTTTATCTAGGCAGATTCCAGTTAGATATTCTACTTTTTTCATTTCGCTTTAGAGACTCAACACAGAAAGACATTACCATTTTTGTTTCAATTATTCACAATATAAATCTTGGAGTACAAGGATTGTGGTACATTTTTCTAAAAATTGTATACCATATGTTCTGTATCGGAGTTAATAAATGCTCCTTACACCAGTAAATCTGGCTAAGTGCACAACATTCACCAGATAAATCAGCTAGAAGATGTGTATGACTGCTTCTGATGATGGGAAGTGAAGTACAGTTCAGAGTACTGTTTCCAGATGCTATATAGCAGAGGTAATCAGACTGCGAGACACTTTATTTCCTTGGATATATTTGCCAGCAGTTCTGAATGAAAGACAAGACAGTGGCGTGGTCCACCCTAAATCCCACCTAGTCCTAAATATAATACATTAAACTGAACATACAGTGCCTTGAAAAAGTAAATGTATTTTATTGGGATTTTCTGTGATGGACCAACACAAAGTGGCACATAATTGTAAAGTGGACAGAAAATGATAAATGGTTTGCAATTTTTTTTTACAAATAAATATGTGAAAAGTGTGGTGTACATTTTGTATTCAGCCCCTCTGAGTCAATACGTTCACTGCAATTACAGCTGCAAGTCTTTTTGGGGATGTCTCTACCAGCTTTGCACATCTAGAGAGTGAGATTTCTGCCCATTCTTCTTTGCAAAATAGCTCAAGCTCTGTTAGATTGGATGAAGAGCATCTGTGAACAGCAATTTTCAAGTCTTGCCACGGATTCTCAATTAGATTTAGGTCTGGACTTTGACTTGCCCATTCTAACACATGAATATGCTTTGATCTAAACCATTCCATTGTAGCTCTGGCTGTATGTTTGGGGTCGTTGTCCTACTGGAAGGTGAACCTCCACCCCAGTCTCAAGTCTTTTACTAACTCTAATGCCGCATACACACGGTCGGACTTTTCGTCTACAAAAGGCAGACGGACCAAAGCCGGCTGACCATCCGATCGTGTGTGGGCTTCCCCGGACTTTCGACTGACTTTTCCAGCCACAAATCTGACGGACTTTAGATTTGGAACATGCTTCAAATCTTTACGTCGTAACTCCGCCGGACCCAGAGATCCGCTCGTCTGTATGCTAGTCCGATGGACAAAAACCCACGCTAGGGCAGCTATTGGCTACTGGCTATCAACTTCCTTATTTTAGTCCGGTGTACGTCATCACTTACGAATCCGTCTGACTTTTGTGTGATCCTATGTAGGCAAGTCCGTTCATTAGAAAGTCTGCCGCAAGTCCGCCAAAAGTCCGTCGAAAGTCTGTCGGACGGGCTGTCGGACTTTTGTAGCCGAAAAGTCCGACCGTGTGTACGCGGCATTACAGGTTTTCTTCTAAGATTGCTCTGTATTTGGCTCCATCCATCTTCCTATCAACGCTAACCATTTTCCCTGTTCCTGCTGAAAAAAAGCATGTCCGCAGCATGATGCTGCGACCATCATGTTTCATGGTGGGGATGGTGTGTTCAGGGTGATGTGTAGTGTTAGTTTTCCACCCCACAAAGTGTTTTGCTTTTAGGCCAAAAAGTTCAATTTTGGTCTCATCTGACCAGAGCACCTTCTTCCACACGTTTGCTGTGTCCCCCACATGGCTTCTCGCAAACTGCAAACGGGACTTCTTATGGCTTTCTTTCAACAATGGCTTTATTGCCACTCTTCCATAAAGGTCAGATTTGTAGAGTGCATGACTAATAGTTGTCCTGTAGACAGTTCCTCCCACCTAAGCTGTGGATCTCTGAAGCTCCTCCAGAGATACCATGGGCCTCTCGGCTGCTTCTCTGATGCTCTCCTTGCCTTTAGGTGGACGACCATGTCTTGGTAGGTTTGTAGTTGTGCCATACTCTTTCCATTTTCTGATGATGGATTGAACCGTGCTCTTTGAGATGTTCCAAGCCTGGGATATTTTTTTTATAACCTAACCCTGTTTTAAACTTCTCCAACTTTTATCCTTGACCTGTCTGGTGTGTTCCTTGGCCTTCCTGACTCCTGTACACCTAAGGTCCTCTAACAAACCTCTGAAGGCTTCACTTTAACAGCTATATTTTAACTGAGATTAAATTACACACAGGTGGACTCCATTTACTAATTAGGTGACTTCTGAATGCAATCGGTTCCACTAGATTTTAGTTAGGGGTATCAGAGTAAAGGGAGCTGAATACAAATGCACTCCACATTTTCCAGATGTTTATTTGTAAAAAAATGTGGAAAACCATTTATCATTTTTCCTTCCACTTCACAACTATGTGCCATGTTGTGTTGGTCTATCGCCTAAAATCCCAATAAAATACATTTATGTTTTTGGTTGTAACATGCCAAAATGTGAAAAATTTTAAGGGGTATGAATATTTTTTCAAGGCACTGTACCTGGGTGAATCCTCCTACTGGACGCTTTCCTGGGTTTTTTTTTTTTTTTTTTTTCTTTGAACAAGACCTTCTGCACCTGCTTAGGATGCTCATAGAAGGGTCAGTTTTTTTTTTTTCATTCACCAACTGGTTTGAACACTAAATAAACTTTTGAGGTGATAAATGCTGCAATCAACCTTCTATTAAGGCACAGATAAAACTTCAAATAATGTGTTCCTAAAATACTACAATTGTGTTTTATTGTAATTCTAATAATAATGACAGGAACTGATATCCCTCTGTGTTCAGTTCAAGTATACTAAATACAAAATTATATACAAAGATATTATAGTGATATTGAATGTCTTCAAAGCACTAATGGTGGGGACTAATTAACCTCAGTAACACAAGGTTAGCCACAGATACAAAATCGTTAGTCTATTCAGAGGATAAAGATGATAATACCTATAGAAACCAACAATAGTTCCCCGTTGTTTTCTGCAAGAAACCACTCCTGCCAAACTGTCAGTTTATCAGTGGTGTTCAGCTGATTTCTCTAGCTGCTTTCCTAATTTATATGGATTCCCACATGAAACAAGAGAGATGCATCATTGTGCAATGATTAAAAACCAACAAAGGGTGTAAGGTGCAAACGAATCCACTCACTTTGTATGATCAACCAGCACTTATTGCAAATGGTGAGACGCTTACAGCGAATTTCCTCCTCAAACCGCATCTGCTGTGCTCAAACACAATAGATGTCGTCACTGGCTCCTCCCGACGCGTTGCGTCACGTGACTTTTTCAAGTCACAACTATGTGCCACTTTGTGTTGGTCTATCACCTAAAATCACAATAAAATACATTTACGTTTTTGGTTGTAACATGCCAAAATGTGGAACATTTCAAGGGGTATGAATATTTTTTCAAGGCACTGTATCTGGGTGAATCCTACTACTGAACGCTTTCCTGTTTTTTTGTTTTTGTTTTTATTTGGTCCTTGAACAAGACCTTCTGCACCTGCGCTTAAGATGCCCATAGAAGGGTCAGTTTTTTTCATTCATCCACTGGTTTGAACACTAAATAAAACTTTTGAGGTGGATGGGGAAATTCTCCTGCTGTGTCATATTCTGACAGCGGGGAAACTTCCCCCACCATGAGAATACACTGATCAGTGCTGCAGACTATAGCCTGCAGCACTGATTGAGCAGACATTTTCCGACAGGACAGACTCTTTACCCAGCCTGCACCGACAGCAGAATCCATCAGATACAGCTATAGAAGCCTGAGTGGAGACCCACAGAATTATACATGACCTATTTTTGAATCCACGCTCTGCAACACAGTTGATGTGGATTCACGTTTTGGTAAATTAAAGGGTCATGCACATTTTTTTCTCTGCTGGTCGCCCATTGAAATGAATCGGACCACCTCTAAAGGTCATGTTCAATGCCTGTTCCCAACCTGCATACATATATGTGAAGTCAGCCTAAAATGTGTTACTCTAACCCAGCCTTTTTCAACCAGGGTGCCTTGAGGTTTCCTCAGGGGTGCCTTGGCAAAATGCCTAAAAAATGTCAAAAAAATGAATATAAGCCGACGTGTGGCTGAAGGCTGCCTTTTAGTTACACAAAGCCACGCGGTTTCATTGTGCATCATTACAACCTTCTAGCTGCCGGCATCTTAACCACCAATGGCGTCATCAGTTGATCAGGAGGATGTGAGTTGCCTTGTTTGACCCTCCCTTGCCCCTCTCCATCAGCATTGGGGTCACATTAACTGGGTGATGGAGAAAAACTGAGGGAGAAGAGAAACACTGGAATTACTAGTCAGTACCAGTTGGCAAAATTGTATTTGTTTTGGAAGAATAAATTGCCTCTAACGTTGGGTGTCCTACTTGGACTCGTGGATGATGCTGAATTATGTAAAACTATTGGACTAGTCTGTCCATCATTTTTAAAGGGTGCCTCAAGATTGTCCATAATTTTTAAAGGGTGTCTTGACTAAAAAAAGGTTGAGAAACCCTGCTCTAACCATATTAAAAAGTTGGGAAGTATATTACTGTCCATTTAAAGCACATGGATCCTTTAGAGGTACTGAAATCCATTGGTTTCCACTACATGGGGCAACCAAAGTGTTCTTCTTCTATTGGATCTTATCCCCATAGTGGGGAAATTGCTGATTATAACTTGCCATTTATCTTACATTTTAAACGTTTCACGCGCTGCTATTTTTTCACCTTGTCATAGAACGATGATTTTGCCGCTACTTCACAAAGCAAACTTGCTGAAAATGTTTTTTTTTTGTATAATCTTTATTTTGAGAACATTTCAGTGAAAACAGAAACATTACATAGAGCAAGCATTAATAGTGTGGCCCAAGGAGGGTTTACAGCGATACAGGTTTTTGCAACCATAACTATCACAAGTAATATTAAATCACAATTTTTGTGGCTTTAAACATCCTATTGATTCCTCACATCCCTGGGGAGCGAGCCCCGTCCGGTGACGGTCCCCTCCCACCTAGGATGCAAGTTGTTCAGGTGGGTATATGGAGCGCCCCCCCCGACGACCGCCCGAGGAGAGGGGGGCCTTCTGCCTCCAACAACCTCCCCCGGGCCGCCACCTCGGCGGGAGCACCCCCCCAACATCTATTTTCTGGGGTGCGAGACGCGGCCCCCCCGCCTCAGCAGGGCCTAGAGGAGCCGGGCCCACGCACCCGTGTTTGGCCACTATTGCTGTGTTGCTCGCTGTTGCAGAGTGTTTACCCAGTTAGTATCCCGTCCATGGGTATAGGAAGATTGCTTACTCTATAAATCATAATTAATAATAGAAAATAGGTGAAAGAGGGGGAGAAAGAATAGATAAGGAGTTGGGGTGAGGGAAGGGTATGGGTAGATGGGCAGAGTGGGGAAGGTAGGAGAGGAGCATACCTTGTGTTTGAAGAAGTCACAGGAATCCATGCCGAACGGGCCCCGACCACCGCACGTCCTTCAACATTCAATATGGGTCTTGTTCTTTATGAGGTATTGTTGACATTTAGGCGAGATCTCAGGGAAGGTTCTGCTAACTCTAGCAGGGCTATGTCTAAGCTGGAGTTTCCATGGTCAGGTTCTGTCATGTAATCATTCCAGGGGGTCCATATAATTTCGAATGTTTCTATTTTCCCCTTACAGGTCGCTATCCAGTGTTCGGCTTCCCTAATGTCATTCACTTTCTTTATCCAATCTGTTTTTGATGGGGTCTTGGTTTGTTTCCAATATATCGGGATGAGGCGTCTGGCTGCGTTTAGGAGATGTGGCAATACACATTTTCTATATTTACTGATTGGCATTTGTGGAATGTGTAGGAGGAAGTGTGCAGGTGACATAGGGATGTCGAGATCTAGAATCTCTTTTATTAGGTTTTTTATTTCACTCCAGTATGGCTGTATCAGTGGGCACTCCCACCAGATGTGGAGGAGTGTACCCTTTTGTCCACACTTTCTCCAACACAGGTCTGATGCCGTAGGGTAGATGCGAGCTAAGTCAGCCGGGACCCGGTACCAACGCGTTAAAATTTTATAATTAGTTTCTTGAGATTTGGATTCTATGGAGCTCGAGTGGGTTAGATGGTAGAGGTGTGTTAGTTGAGTTGGGGGGAGATCTATCTGTAAGTCCCTTTCCCATGCCCTTATGTAAGTTGGCCTGAGATTGTCTGTAGTGTTACTTAATAGGCGATACATTTCGGAGACCATATGGGGGATTGGGTCTTCTTCTATGAAAAAATTTTCAAAGCTTGTGAGAGTGGAAAGGTCTCTAATGGAATTCCCATTTGCCTGGAAGAAGTGGCGGAGCTGTCTGTATCTCCAGAAGTTCATTCTGGAGCCTTCGTGTCTCTTTTGTAAAGATTCAAAGTCCATTAATTTACCTTTATGCATTAGTTTCCCACAGCTGGCATTTCCATCATCCAACCAAGGGCCGAAAAAGGCCATCTGTTCTCCTGGTGGGAACCAGAGAAATCCCCCTAATGGAGCTAGTGGTGACATAGGAGGAGACAAATTTAGATTTGAGTTTAATTTGTCCCAAGTGGAGAGTGCGTGGAGTGTCAGAGGGGAGGTATCCTCCGACAGGCCCCTGTACTCTCTAGGTAGCCATGGCGCATAGGCCAGGTTCCTACCCGCTAGCCATTTTTCCAGGGAGACCCAAAGCTTGGACTGGGTGTGGAAGCGCCAACTGAGGATTCTTTGAAGGACTATAGCTCTATGGTATTTCAAAATGTCAGGAATTCCTAGCCCTCCCGCCAATTTGGATCGTTTCAGCACTCTCAAGGCTATGCTAGGTTTCTGCGAGTTCCATACAAAACCCGATAGTATACTATTGATCTGGGAGAAAAATTTGTTCGGTAGGGATATGGGGATCATTTGTAAGTAAAAAAGGATTCGGGGTAAAATATTCATTTTGATTATGTTGACACGCCCTATCCATGTGAAAGCAGTCTTAGTCCATTGTGAGAGGTCTTTTTTAATTATATTAAGGAGCGGGGGGAAATTCGTGGTGTACAGAGTATCATATCTGTCTGTCAGTTGTATTCCCAGATATTTAATTGAGGATTTGGCCCAAGCAAAGGGGAATGCATTTTGCAAGTTACTCATCAGGGAGGGAGGCAAGTGAACAGGTAAAATTTCTGAGTTAGAGAAATTAATTTTAAAATTTGATAATGATCCGAATTCGTTCAGTTCTTTCATCAAATTTGGCAGCGAGATCAGGGGCTCCGATAGATGAAATAGGACATCATCCGCGTAGGCAGACAGTTTGTGTTCAGTCGTTCCGATCTTCAAGCCCCTTATGTTTACGTTCGCTCTGACAGTGCATAACAGCTGTTCAAGAACTAGGGCGAAAAGGAGAGGGGAGAGTGGACACCCCTGTCTCGTGCCATTTCGAATCGGGAACCGAGAGGATAGTACTCCGTTCACTTTAACTTGTGCACAAGGAGTGGAATAAAGAGCTAGGATCGAGGCTAGCATGCGTGGTTTGAGTCCTAGTGTCTCTAGTACCATTTTGAGAAATGTCCAATCGACCCGGTCGAAAGCCTTCTCGGCGTCAGTAGAAAGAATTACGTAAGGTTTTGAGTTTGGGCGGTTGCGCGCCCAATGTATGAGTTGGATGGCTCTAATTGAGTTATCTCTTGCCTCTCTCCCTTTGATGAACCCTGTTTGATCTGGGTGGACTATATTAGGTATAAGATTCCCAAGTCTGTTTGCTAATACCTTCGCCATTATCTTAATGTCAACATTAAGGAGGGATATGGGTCGGTAGCTTTGGGGTAGCATCGGGTCCTTGCCCTCTTTGGGTAGCACTGTTATGTGTGCTAGAAGTGCCTCAGTGGGGATAGGATTCCCATCTGCAATGGTATTGAAATATCTGCACATGTGGGGGCTTAAAAGATGTAGGAACATTTTATAATATGTCCCTGTAAAGCCGTCTGGGCCTGGGCTTTTGCCTTTGGGCAGGGATTTCACTGTTAACTCTATCTCTTCTGGTGATATTGGTAGATCTAGTTCAGTGCATTGGTCTTCGTTTAGGGGTGGAACACCGGCTGAAGCCAGGTAATCTCGTATGGCTGTAATCCTATTTGCCTGAGCATCTAAGGGGTGGTCAGTGGTCAAATTATAAAGTTGAGTATAGTATTCTTGGAACCCTGTGGCAATTCCAGAGGACTGGACCGAAACATCTCCATTTGGTGAGCGTAACTTATGGACACAAGTCTGGGCTTGTTTCTTACGAAGAGCTCTAGTGAGCATACGCCCACACTTATTACCATGTTCATAATATTTGTGCGAAAGGCGTCTGGCTTGTCTTCGAGTCTGTCTATCTAGTAGACGTGACAACAGATTTCGGAGTTCAGTCAACCTCTGTAATGCCTCAGGGCTCTCATTTTGTTTATGGTTTAGTTCTGCTTCTTGAAGGGCAGTCAGTACTCTTGTGAAGTCAGCTTGGAGCATCTTTTTGAGTTTGGCCCCTAAAGCTATTAGCTCTCCTCTTATTACAGCCTTATGGCCTTCCCATACCGTGCTTTCTTTCAGATCGTTAGTGGTATTCTCTCTAAAATAATTTGTGATGGCTTCCGACACTCCAGCTCCCACAACTGCATCATCCAGCAAATTTTCGTTTAATCTCCACGTCCATGCCCCACGAGAGCCGGACGGTAGTTTAAGGGTCACATCTACCGGTGCATGATCCGATATGGTGATGTTCCCTATGGATGCTGACTGTAGGAGCTCCAGTGCCCTCCGATCAACATATATTTGATCTATGCGGGTATAGACCTTGTGTATTGCCGAATAATAGCTGAAGTCCCTCTCCGCAGGGTGTAAGGCCCTCCAGTCATCAACGAGCATGTGTGATTGAAGGGACTTACGGAAGTGTTTAAGGAAGGCGTAAGAGTGGGTGTGGCTAGAGTTGGAGGTGTCAATGGAGGGGTCTGGGCTGACGTTAAAGTCTCCTCCAAGGACTACAAATCCCTCCTTAAACTCTGTCAGGAGTTCAAGAGCCTTGTCTATGAAGGAAATTTGATTTGAGTTGGGGGCGTATATCGAGGCGAACGTGTATTTACATTCTGCTATGGTGCCTTTCAGGAAAACGTACCGACCTAATGGGTCTATTTTGCTATTTAAAAGTTGAAAAGGGCATGTTTTGTGAATCGCTATTGAGGTTCCTTTAGATTTGGCGGTTGGGGAAGTGCTGTGAAACCACTGGTTATATAAATGGGTCGGAAGTCTGGGTAAGGAGAGATGGGTAAAATGGGTTTCTTGTAAAAACACTATTTGTGCCTTCAGTTTTTTGAGTTCCCACCATAATTTGCTTCTCTTCCCCGGGGAGCATAAGCCTCTTATGTTATAGGATATTACCTTCAATGTAGACATGATGGGTCAGGTGGTTGGACGCATGTCGCGCGATCGAGCCCGTCCGGCACGGAGTCCCTAATGAAGCATCGCTCCTGTGAAAAAAAGGGGTGGGATAGGGAGGGGATGGGAGAGGCCAGAAAGGTAGAGGGAAAAAAGGCACAAAGAGAGTATTGTTAAAACATGTAAAACAGTACAACTAATGAGTAACATTGATAATGAGCAGGGGTACTGCTTGTGAGGTGTGAGGTCTGCCCTAATAGCAGGGGAGGCCTTAGACCTTAAACTAATGTCCCAACTAGGGACAATACCCAACAAGGGGCGGCCTATGTGGGGAAACATGAACCTAAACACGGGGGGAGACATGGGGTGCCGTCTCCGTCCACCGCATCAGTAGAACTTGGTATATAAACAGGGGGGATCATTCTAGGGGGGTGTATGCGACCTGACATTGTATGGGGCCTAAGTAAAAGTGGGTAGGACAATAAGACAAGGAAGGTGGTTTTCGCATGAGTTCATCTGGTTCATGGACTTTGTCAGCGAGTGTCCCTCTTTTATTGATTGTAGCTAGTGATCGTAGATAATCTGAAGATTTGCTCGCGGGTATCTTGCTTCGCATAACCAATTGGGAAGAAAGGGGGGCAAAGTCTCAGAGTGTGAGTATGGATCTTTTGAATAGTTCATCCATAGTCCTCAGGGTGTCACATATGGGCTGCGTATGAGTTGTAAAAGTTATCCATATTTATCAAGGTAGCACATGAGAACTGCGGTGTTAGTCTCTTGTGGTGTAGGGTCTTGTTTCAGTGTCTTGATTCTGGTGCTGTCTGTCTCTTCTGCGGTTCTTGCGGGAGACTGTTGACCACTGAGATGGAGTTTGAGTCCCGGGAGCATTAAATGTGCTTCTCCAATCTGGAAAGTCCACTGGAGCCAGGTCAAGAGTGGAAAGGAAGTTCGGTAGGTCATCCTTATTGCGCAGAGTGACTTGGTGTCCATTTTTTGTCACTTGTAAAAAGAAAGGGAAGCCCCAGCGGTATGGCAGACCCGCTTCTTGAACGGCATTCAGGAGTGGACGCAGAGCCCTGCGTTGCATGAGGGTGCGTCTGGATATATCCTGGTAGAAAAATAAGTGCGCGCCGTCAAAATCATAAAATGGCTTACCACGCATTTTTTGCATAATGCGGTCTTTCAGATTATACTTGTGAAGTTTGCAAATTATGTCCCTAGGATTGTCCATGTCTTGGGATGGAGGTCTCAGGGATCTATGTGCTCTGTCAATTTCTATCGGTGTAGTTGCAGATAGGCCTAGTATATCCCTGAAGATGTCTGTCAGTGTGGGGATAATATCCCTTGAAGCTGTGGCTTCAGGCAGGCCTCTGATCCTTATGTTGGCTCTCCTGCTGCGATTTTCAGCGTCATCCAGCTGGCAAAGCAAGCTTTCAATCTGCTGGCTTTGTATTTGGCATTGTGATTGCAGTAGAGCAATAGTGGGGAGAGCCTCCTCCAGTTTTTCTTCAATCGATTCTATTCTGTTACCCAAGTGAGTGGTATCAGTTTTCAATTGGGCTATGTCCTCAGTAAAGGCTTTCTCCACTCTGTTTGTGAAGCGCTCTAAGTCCTCTTTGGTAGGTAGGGACATAATGTGGCGCCGAATGTCCTCATCACTGAGATAGTCAGAGATCTCAGAGCGGCCTCCCAGAGAAGCTGGGGAAGCACAGGGGGCAGAATCACTCACCGACCCTGGAGATGGAACCGGAGATGCTGGGGAGTTTGTTCCCTTCAGTGCCCGTGTTGTGGCTGCTGTTGGCTGGGAGGACTTGCTCGCCTTCTGGGCCTTCCCGGGCGGCGCCATCTTGGATGGTTCGCGGCCTTGTCCTCGGGCCCCTGTGAAGTAGGAATCCAGCTGTCCCTGCCTGGAACTGTCGGTCCTTGCCGGTTGTGGAGGTTGCCTGAGCCTCTGTGACATGTGGGGAGTCTGTAGCGGCGATTTACCCCCCGTTTTTAGCTGATTAGTGCGGCGGTGGAGCGGAGCTGAGGCAAGACACAACCTCACTCCTCCATGTTCAGGACACGCCCCCTGCTGAAAATGTTTTTAATTGATTTTGATTTATTAAGTTCTAGGGAATCTCTTATTAATCTTGCAGTGACTTTGCAAAGTCATCTAAACAGTAATGTCTGTGTTTTGCAGGTCGCTCCATACTAAAGCAAGTTTTTTTTTTTTTTTCTTCTTCTCTAGGAGAGAATGTGGACTGTAAATTGGGATCGACTAGGAAACAGACAGAAAGGGAACACTGTGGACATTATGAGATAATAGTCCCTTATCTTTTGAGTGGAGAACAGTGGAAAGCAATAGGCACCATCTTTCCAAAGGTTAGTTCACTTTTATATGCTCCTTTTGAGATGCTTTTAGTCGAACAATATGGAACGAAAAGAAAACATTGCAGACGCGAGAAAATACACTATATTTGTGGTAACAATATAACGGATGGAAACCATTCAGACTGTTTTCTAAACCTGATGCCTAACATATAATTCAATCTGAGATGCTTTTTAAACTGCTGTAAATGATGTCTGCAGATCTCTATTGTTAAAATGTTTCCTATCGGTCTAATTTAGGCTCATTACCCCACAATGATCCATGCATGCAACAAGATGGCTTTTTTTTGTACAACCATATATTTTCTACAAATTTTTTTTTTTATATACTTCTATAGTTTGTGTCAGAGGGGCCATTTTATCACTGTTTATTTTTATTTTTTTTTCTTTAATCGTTATTTTATTTGTATCTTTTCAACACAGCTTTAATGATGTGAACTCTGTACTTAGATACACTATATTGTCAAAAGCATTGGGACGCCTGCCATTACACGCACATGAACTTTAATGGCATCCCAGTCTTATCCCCATAGTTTTCAATATTGAGTTGGCCCATCCTTTGCAGCTATAACAGTTTCAACTTTTCTGGGAAGGCTGTCCACAAGGTTTAGGAGTGTGTCTATGGGAATGTTTGACCATTCTTCCAGAAGTGCATTTGTGAGGTCAAGCACTGATGTGAACGGGAAGGCCTGGCTCGCAGTCTCCGCTCTAATTCATCCCAAAGGTGTTCTATCGGTTTGAGGTCAGGACAGTCAAGTTCCTCTACCCCAAACTCGCTCATCCATGTCATTATGGATCTTGTTTGTGCACTGGTGCGCAGTCATGTTGGAACAGGAAGTGGTTATCTCCAAACCGTACCCACAAAAGATGAAATTGTCCAACATGTCTTGGTATGCTGATGCCTTTAATATGCCGATCTGTACCTATATCACAGCGGCTCCTGGCGATCACGTGACTCCTCGGCTTTCTCCTCTGCCTGGATGACAGCTTCAGTGGGAGGGGCCGAGTACTCCCGATGACGTCAGCCGTGGAGGAGGGGAAGAGAGGAGAGAGAGAGCTGAGGAGTCGCGACGGGAGCCTCTCTGATATAGTTACAGATCGGCATATTTTTTATTTAACAGAGGCACAGGGACATATATTGTTATGTTACAGAGGGGATAGGAAGATTTTATAGTAGTTATGAGAGCAGCAGGAGGGGAGGGGCGGGGACTGACACGAGCAGACAGGCAGAGAGGGAACGGGAGGAGGACAGAGAAGGACAGAGGGTAGCTGCGGATGATGGAGGCAAGTAAATTGACCACAGTGTCAGGGCTCAGCAGCCATAATGAATAGTTGTGTTCATAAATATTAAACCTAGATGAACCACCTCTCACCTTGTGATTTGTTTTGTACTTCAAGTAGCAGAATGACATCAGCTTGGCTTAGGAAAAGTCCCTTGACTGTAACTTCTTGGTAATGTAAAAAGGTACAGCTTTTCTATTATACTATGGCTGTGACATCAGAAATGTATTCACGGAGACTTGTAAAGTTACTAAAAGGTCCACTTTAGGAGAGCTATGTCAATACAGGGCACTTTTTTTGTAACCTTTTTCCTCATTCTTATAAAAAAGTTTTTATTTATTAAGCAAGTTGGGAGAAAAGCTAAACATGGCTGACATTTCTTTTTAGGGCAAAGTGACAGAGTATCTTGCTAGCCCACCTCTCGGTCACATCTGACAGTGTTCGGGGTCAGCAGTTGGACACTCAGTCCAGTCACTGCATCATTGGAAGTCATGTGTTCCTCCATACCCAGAAAAACTCAGTATATTACAAGGGTTCTAACAGAGTGACAGAGAAGCGTTGAGAGGACGAGGTATAATTGCATCTAGGGTCAGGTAATGAGAGACCTGAATGGACAAAGTCAGTTTTTTTTTTTGTTAATACTGTTCAGTCAACATGTATGGTCAGCTTATATAAAGATCCTCTCTAGTGCAAACCTTTGCTGAGAGACACATTAAGTTGGCCATTGCCCCCCTTCTTAAGATGCTAATTATCTGGATAGTATACTGCCCAAGTGGGTTCAGTAAGGGTTGAACACAGACCTGGAACCAGTATCTTTAAAATTGGACCTATTTTACGTATATATTTGTTCTAGGTTAGGGACACAAACCAATAAAGCTATATAAATGTGTTTTGTGCTATTTTGTGAAAAAATATCAAAATTAAAGATGCATACTACATTTACATCTCAAACAGTGAAAATATAAATTGGAATTAGAAGTCCTTAGTAAATCATGCTTATGAAAGATGTCCAATGTGAAAACCACTCTCAGGAAAACCTTCATCAGCTCCAGTGCTTCAACCACCACCCAGCAAATCTGCCTGCCAGAGGATCAAACCTCAACACATAAGAGGTCCCACGGCGCTTTACACTGATCACAGTAGGGTGGATGGCTCTCTCCTTAATAAAAAAAAATTAATGGTAACCACATACAATGTAGCAATATGCAGAGAAAGAACAGAAGGGACTACATAGTGTAGCAATTCCCGGCCAATATATTAAGAAAAACAAGGGCATATAATCACAAATGAGAAAAGTTAACAATCTGATCACTGACAAACGCCACCCATTCGAGTCGGCGTGATGACATCACCATGTACTTGGATTTTGCAAAAGCGTTCGATACAGTTCCCCACACATGACTAATGTGTAAGGTAAAGTCTACAGGCTTGGAAATATCAGGTAAATGGATAGAAAACTAGCTAAAAGACAGAATTCAGAGAGTAGTGGTTAATGATTCTTACTTTGAATGGTCTAAGGTTATTAGTGGTGTTAAGTTCAGTTCAGTGTTGGGACCCTTACTTTTTAATACCTTTTATAAATGATATTGGGTCTGGGATTAAAAGTACCATTTCAGTCTTTGCAGATGACCCCAAACTATGCAGTGGAAAAACGTCCTTACATGATGTCTCCAATTTTTACAAGCCGACCTCAATGCACTGTCTAACTGGGCGAATATGTGGCAGATGAGGTTTAATGTTGATAAATGTAAAGTTATGCACTTGGGGGCTAAGAATATGCACACAAAATACATAGTAGGGGGAGTACAAATGGGGATCTGTAGTGAAGGAACTGGGGGTTTTGGTAGATCATAAGCTCAATAATAGCATGCACTGCCAAGCTGCGGTTTCCAAAGCGAGCAAAGTCCTTTCTTGTATTAAGAGAGGTATGGACTCCAGAGAGAGAGAGAATTTTGCCCCTGTTCAAATCATTAGTAAGACCTCATCTGGAATATGAAGTTCAGTTTTGGGCACCAGTTCTCAAAAAGGATATCGGGGAACTGGAGAAAGTGCAGAGAAGGGCAACCAAACCTGGTAAGAGGCATGGGAGGAACTCGGCTATGAGGAAAGATTAGAGGAACTGAATTTATTCACTCTTAAGAAGAGATTAAGGGGGGATATGATCAACATGTACAAATATATAAGGGGTCCATATAGTGAACTTGGTGTTGAGTCAACACAGGGGATGGGGGGCACTCTTTATGCCTAGAGGAAAAGATTTCATCTCCAAATACGGAAAGGTTTCTTCACAGTAAGAGCTGTGAAAATGTGGAGTAGACTCCCTCCAGAGCTGGTTCTGGCCAGCTCAGTAGATTTCTTTAAGAAAGTCCTGGATTCCTGACAAGTCGCCTCCCGTTCTGTACAATGGAACCGTTCTAATCGGAGCGACGCAAGTCGCTCCGACTTAGAAGAAAGGTTCCTGTACTACTTTGGGGGCGACTTGCATAGACTTCTATACAGAAGTCGTCTTGCAAGTCGCCCCGGCAGTCGTGTGCAGGTCGCCTCGGTGAGGCGACCTGCAAGTCGTGCCGCATCTAGTGTGAACCGGCACTCAATGTACATAATATAACTGGGTACTGATATTTATAGGTAAAGTTGATCCAGGGAAAATCCCATTGCCTCTTGGGCGGGGGGGGGGTTTAGTCAGGAAGTAATTTTTTATTTTTTTCCCCTGTTGTAGCAAATTGGATCATGCTCTGCTGGGGTTTTTTCGCCTTCCTCTGGATCAACTGTGGGTATAGGATTGGGTATATGGGATTGTATGATATTATTATTTTTTATATATTTCTTTTTATGGTTGAACTAGATGATGGACTTGTGTCTTTTTTCAACCTGCCTAACTATGTAACTATGTAACCACTTAGCTCCAGCCTTATGCATTTCGTCCTACAGAATTGGACTACACTGGATTGCATCAGCCCTTTATCCCCCCCCCCCCTTTATCCGGGTTACTGATGGCAAAAAAAAATGTTTTACACTTTTTCACTCTGTCCAGAACTAAAATACACAAAAGTTTTTGTCTGCAGGCCTACTTTATATGACCGGCTCAGTAGTTACCTTGACCACTATATTTCATCTAGGGAAACCTGAAAACATGACATGTACAAGGGGACTAATATTCAGAAATGTCAACAGTTTGGATTTAGGACTTGGTCAGGAAAAAAAAAATGAATAAAACATGCTACTAGGCCTTGGTCAGGCAGCACTCTTTAAGACTATGCAGTATACTGTTGGCTCCCATATGTCTTGTTTTGCGTAGTCTTTGACTGCTCAGTAAGTTATTATGCAAATAGTGTTTGGGGAAGGAGCTGTTGGATGACAGCTGTGAAGACAGCATACAGTGCAGAGATGCAAATGTATTAAACATTACAAAGTTCCTGAAAATTACATCATGTATATGCAGGCTAATTAACGCCGCTCATCGCATCGTGAGATATTGAAGGTCATTTACAATGTGTAAAACACCGTTCAGATGCTACCTTTCATGACGTGATTCTGTCTGCTGTGCACCTCCCTCGGTGGTTATGATATGACAGGTTTGTGAATCCTTGAACGAGCAGTAAGGATAACAAGGGGAACGTGGGGGGACATGAGCTTTTATTATATATGTGAGCGTAGTGCATTTTCATCTTTAACGGGGAACTCCAGGTGCAACACAAAATTCAATGACCTCCATTTCTTTTTTTTCTAAATTGTTCTTTAAAAGACTTAGGATCAGAACGAATTCTAGGTTATGCTGTCACCTAGGCAGTAAAAAAAAATAGTTGAACAGGTGGTATAACCCTTCCCATTCCCAGTTTTAGAACCGATGTTCTAGGAGAATAGACATCTTTGTTTTCTGAGGAGAAAAAAAAAATCTGAATAATGTTCCTCAATGTAAAATATCATCTACAGTATATAAAATCATCAAAAGATTCAGAGAATATGGAAAAATCTCTATGCCCCCAGACAGCACTGCATTAAAAACAGGCGTGATTCTGTGATTTAACCTCACTGCATGGGCTCAGGAATACTTCCAAAAACAAATGTTTGTGATTGTGAACACCGTAAAATGCATGGAAAAGCTCTATCGTGCAACGAAGAAGCCATATCTAACCTTGTTCCAGAAATGCCTCCAAAGCTAATTGTAAAATTGTCTATTGCAAAGTGAAAAACTGTTCTGTGGACAGGTGAATGAAAATTTTCCATTTTTTTTTTTTTGGCAACCATAGGCTTAACTGTACTCCTGACTAAAGAGGAGAGGGACCTTCCCGCTTGTTATCGGCACTCGGTTCAAAAACCTGCATCTGATGGTGTTGGGTGGGGGGCGCATTAGTGCATATGGAATGGGCAGCTTGCACATCTGGTAAGGCACCGTCAATCCTGAAAGATATATATTCAAGTTTTGGAGCAGCATATACTCCCATCCAGATGTTTTATTCAGGGAAGGTGCACGCCCCCTACCTGGAAGTGCAGAATCACGTGTGTGTGTATTCATTCCCCTTGAAATTTTCCACATTTTGTCATGTTGCAACCAAAAAAATGAATGTATTTTATTGGGATTTTAGGTGATAGACCAACACAAAGTGACACATAATTGTGAAGTGGAAGAAAAATGATAAATGGTTTTCCAAATGTTTTACAAATATATGAGAAGTGTGGCGTGCATTTGTTTTCAGCCTCCCTGAGTCAATACTTTGTAGAACCACCTTTCGCTGCAATTACAGCTGCCAGTCTTTTTGGGGATGTCTCTACCATCTAGAGTTACCTTTTTGCCCATTCTTTGCAAAATCGCTCAAGTTCTGTCAGATTGGATGGAGAGTGTTTGTGAACAGCAATTTTCAAGTCTTGCCACAGATTCTCAATTGGATTTAGGTCTGGACTTTGACCGGGCCATTCTAACACATGAATATGTTTTGATCTAAACCATTCCATTGCAGTTCTGGCTGTATGTTTAGGGTCATTGTCCTGCTGGAAGGTGAACCTCCGCCCCATTCTCAAGTCTTTTGCAGACTCTAACAGGTTTTCTTTTAAGATTGCCCTGTATTTGGCTCCATTCATTTTCCCATCAACTCTGACCAGCTTTCCTGTCCCTGCTGAAGAAAAGCATCCCCACAACATGATGCTGCCACCACCATGTTTCACGGTGGGGATGGTGTGTTCAGGGTGATGTGGAGTGTTAGTTTTCCATCACACAGTGTTTAGCTTTTCGGCCAAAAAGTTAAATTTTGGTCTCATCTGACCAGAGCACCTTCTTCCACATGTTTGCTGTGTCCTCCACATGGCTTCTCGCAAACTGCAAATGGGACTTCTTATGGCTTTCTTTTGGCTTTCTTTCAACAATGGCTTTCTTCTTGCCACTCTTCCATAAATGCCAGATTAATGGAGAGCAGGACTAATAGTTGTCCTGTGGAAAGGTTCTCACACCTGAGCTGTGGATCTCTGCAGCGCCTCCAGAGTTACCATGGGCCTCTTGGCTGCTTCTCTGATTAATGCTCTCCTTGCCCGGCCTGTCAGTTTAGGTGGACATGCATGTCTTGGTAGGTTTGCAGTTGTGCCAACCTCTTTCCATTTTCGGATAATGGATTGAACAGTGCTCCGTGAGATGTTCAAAGCTTGGGATATTTTTTTTATAACCTAACTCTGCTTTTAAAGAGGAACTGCAGTCTGCTCACATAATTTGTAATAAAAACATGACATTGAAACTTTGCCAGGGGCAAACCGGAAAGGACGCTGGTCACGAGCTCGGCGCTCGTGGAGTTTTTACTTGCTTTTACTACAAACAAATGTGAATGTAAGGACGCTTCCTGATGATGTAAGATTACGAAATGTACATCGAGGCGCCTTCTGGTCACATCATTTCCTGGTCCCAGCTCCCGGTTTGTCTCTCAGTATCGGTGGAATGCACGTCGAAGATCCAGCGCGAGCTGAGCGGTGGAGCTTCCATTAACTTTTACTGCGGGTATTCCTAGTCCCAGGGAGGCACCACCTAATGTAAGCAGGCTACTGTTATTTTGTGGCATGTTTTAATAGAACAATATTACGCTATTGGTCCTCCTTTTGTCTTCTATCCCCATGGGCAACCGTGTCGGAGAGGAAAGCCAAATATAAGTGTTGGGTACCTGGTAGGAGAGCCTGACTGTAGGAGAAGACCTCTCATACAACGCTGGTTCAGGAGCCACTGGAGTGGGGACAGTGGTCTCCTGAGCGCAGTGGGGTAGGAGTGCCTGTACAGTCTCTGATGTGGAGGCAGAGATCCCTCCTGGGATGGACGGGCTGCAGGTGAGTGGAGACTGGAACAGCAGCAGACTTGACACCTTGGGTTGCAGGTGAGAGGAGACTGGAACGGCAGCAGACTTGACACACTGGATGGCTGGGTTGCAGGTGAGAGGAGACTGGAACGGCAGCAGACTTGACACACTGGAGGGAGAGATCGCTGAAGCTGAAGGTGCAACAGCAAGTGAATGGCAGGCACAAGCAGAGTCAGACAGTCCGGGTCGGCAGGTAGCTGGCACAGGTAATAACAGCAGGCAAGTCAGAGTCGGTGAACAGGCAAAGGTCGGCAACGGTGGTAGATTCAGACAGAAGAGTAGTCAGACAGGCCGGATCGGGGTTGGAGCAGGTCGGATGGTCAAACAAGCCGGGTCAAATCAGGTAGCAGACAATCAGGATACGGGTTCAAACAGATTCACAGAGCTGAGACGAAGCAGCGATGTTCTCATGGAACAGGGGAACTTTTATGTGCTGGTTGGCGCCAAACCGGCGCTAACGCGGACGCCCGTGCCGTGCAACCGCGCATGCCCGAGCGCCGCGCTGACGCACGGCAACAGTGGCAGCTTGGCGCTGTGTCAGAACAGGGACGCGCCGGCTCCTAGACGCATGCAAGCGCCCTGATCTGGTGCTGGTGGATCCCTGACAATAAGAATTAACGGACCTGTCTGCAGTCTACCTGTTTCCAGCATACTGACCTAGTGATCCCAGACCACCTTTTTAGTTAGAGGCCATGGAAATCTGGTGAGCAGGTTTTCCATTAGAGCACATTGGGTGATCTGGATTGTCTGTGAAGGGGTGAAGGACAGTCAGCACATTTTTGGATCATTTTTGAATCACTAAGTTGTTGTTCAGCATATGAACTTTTTTGTGTTTGGTTATATTTAATCAACTTATTGGTTTACCTAGTTTGTTCACTGTTTATTCACTCCTATCATGTATATTATTCAATCTATGCTTTTCGGAATCATTATTGTTTATGAATTGTTATTTAATTGCCAATATCTCACAATTCGTGTTCACTAGCGCCCCCTATTCAGATGTTCCAAATGTGACGTGTTACCTTTTTTTTTTATGAAATAAAGCTTTTTACAAGATATACTACACTATTTGGGCATTCCTCTTCTCCCCCTCCCCCCTTCTTTTTTTACCCCGTCTCGGGTGCATGTGAAAGAAGAGTATATCGGCCACTACCATTTGCTGGATTTATACAAGGAGACCCCCCCCCCCTCAGGAGATATTATCCACCAGACATCCATGAAATGACCTGCAGAGGAAATCAGACCATTGCTACATTTACATGCTGTTACCTTACAGCCGTAAGGTAAGAGGCTACCCCTGTTAGAGGTGTCACTGCATGGAAAGAAGAGATACCCACCACACCTGTTTTATTTGCACCACATAGATCGGGACAATCACGTTTTATTTTTATTGAATCGAGAGAACACCAATATTGCACTTTACATACCTTTCAAGCACTTTGTGATTTCATAGACTGTGTGGATAAAGTCACTTCATATTTTGTGTGATTGCACTGGACGTTTTATTTCACTATTGCACTTTAAGAAGTTTTATACAGTGGTCATTGGATTTTCACTGCCATCTTTTGTGTTCATTTTGAGTAATACACTGTTTCATTTCAGAAGTTTTATGTAGTTGACACCAGTGTTTGTTTGCCAGCTAGTGTTCATATTGTACTTGTATTTCACATAGGTTTTTGTCGTTTTCAACAGTGCAGCACCATTTACAGCATATCATATTATTTTTGGTTTTGAATTCACCTATTGGTGTTTGCAGCAGTTGCACTATTTATCTATTTTCATGTCCTCTATGGTGGTAGCATGGGTCTACCCTCTTTTTAACAAGGTCAAAAGATTTAATAGATGGAAAGATGAAAAAATGACTGGAGTTCCACTTTAAACATCTCTGACCCATCTGGTGTGTTCCTTGACCTTCATGATACTGTTTGTTCACTAAGGATCTCTAACAAACCTCTGAGGGCTTCATAGAACAGCTGTATTTATACTGGGATTAAATTACACACAGGTGGACTCTTTTTTTTTTTTTTTTTTTTTTTTTTTTTTTTCTAATTAGGTGACTTCTGAAGGCAATTGATTCCACTAGATTTTAGTTAGGGGTATCAGAGTAAAGGGGGCTGAATACAAATGCACACCACATTTTTCAGATGTTTATTTGTAAAAGATTATGTTCCACTTTTGTGTTGGTCTATCACATACAATCCAAATAAAACGCATTTATGTTTTGGGTTGTAACCTGACAAATCGTGGAAAATGTTAATGGGTATGAATACTTTTTCAAGGCACTGTATATGTGATTTTGCACAGCGCGGCTGCCCTGTAGCAGTAAATCTGCTATAGGGCGGTCGGCAAGCGGTTAAAGAGGGGATACTACACCATGATTAAAATTGCCCCATCCCAACTTCTTGAACCCCTTCATTCCCGGCGTTTAGTCAAATGACGTCTGCAGATGGGATCTCCCATCCTGGGCGGATGCGAGATATGACATATGACATGTCTTCCGCTTTCCGCCAGCCATGGCGGGTGAGCGCCGGCCACGTCGCTGAGGAGCCGATGCGTGTGTCTTGTGGCCGTGATGTCTGCCGGGCACCCGTGATCGCTCCTGACAGAGCAGGAACGTGGATCTGTGTGTGTAAACACAAATCCACGTTCTGTCAGGGGAGAGCAGACAGATTGTGTGTTCCTAGTATATAGGAACACTGATCGGTCTCCTCCCCCAGTTAGTCCCATCCCCCCACAGTTAGAACACACAGTAAGGGAACACATTTAACCCCTTGATCGCCCCCTAGTGTTAACCCCTTCCCTGCCACTGACATTTATACAGTAATCAGTGGCTATTTACAGCACTGATCGCTGTATAAATGTCAATGGTTTCAAAAATGTGTCAAAAGTGTCCGATCTGTCCACCACAATGTCGCAGTCCTGATAAAAATCACAGATCGCTGCCATTATTGGTAAAAAAAAACCAAAAATAAAAATTCCATAAATCAGCTATTTTGTAGGCGCTATAACTTTAGCGCAAACCAATCAATATACGCTTATTGCAATTTTTTTTACAAATATGTAGAAGAATACATATAAGCCTAAAATGAGGAAAAAATTTAGTTTTTATTTTAATGAGATATTATTTATTCTAGCAAAAAGTAAAAAATAGGGTTTTTTTTTTCAAAATTGTCACTTTTTTTTTTTGTTTTAGTGCAAAAAATAAAAACCGCAGAGGTGATCAAATACCACCAAAAGAAAGCTCTATTTATGGGGAAAAAAAGGACATAAATTTTGTTTGGGTACAGCATCGCACGACTGCGCAATTGCCAGTTAAAATGACGCAGTACCGTATTGCAAAAAATGGCCTGGTCAGGAAGGGGGTAGGGGGGAGCTGAAATGAATAAAACTAGTTTTTGCCATCAATTTTAAAATGACCTTATTTTTTTCTTAAAATGGTACATTTAGTTTATACATATCATATGTTTTGTATTGTGAATAAAATATGGGTTTGAGATTTTCAAATACCCTGCATTCTGTTTTTTTATGTAGATTTTACACAGCGCCCCAACCCTTTTGGAAATGGGGTTGTATTTAATGTATTGATCTTTATTTTACTAATGCAAATGTAATACAAGGTGCCTGTAAAATGCAAAGAGCAACTCCATTGCTAAAAATGGTAAATATAAAAATTTATATATGTTTTGTATTTATCTGTATAAAAAAAAAATCAAAAATAATTTTTAAAACCCTTTTAGTCTGGAAAATAACAAAACATTGACAAAAACATTATACATTTAATTTAAAGGTACTTTTTGCCATCCTGTAGGAGAATGCAGACTTGTTTTTATTAACAATATTGGAGGGCCATACTGTACATACAAAACGTTTATTGTAAGCAGTTTGTTCTGTACTGTGAATTCCCAGCACTAAAATAATTAACAGGAATTATATACTTTGTAATCTGCAACAGTATTTTTATAACACCTCTACATCTAGTTATTTGTTAAACCCAAAAGCAAAAGGATATACTTGCTTAACACCTGAATTAGAGGTTTTGAAAAATACAAACACAGTAAAGGTGCTGTCCAGCAATTTCAGCATCTGGTTTATTTTTACACTTTAAATTATTAATGTCCCCCTTTTTCATGTTGACATTAGTAGTGATGTGTTGCATGTATAGTTAATGTATTTTTCATATAGATTGACACAGACCTAAAGTGAACCTGACCGGTTATAAAGAGTTTGTATGGTTACGTCAATGCTGGTACCTTGTGTCTGCAAAAACCTCTGTTAGTCTTTACATTAGCAAATGAACAAAAAACATATCTGTCTAAGGGGGAGGGTTTGTCGAGGGTACAGAAAGCAGAAAAGGAGACTAGAGACTATGGCCAATGAAACCCTCCAGGCAGGGGTTATGTGAATATATTGGGGAATAAAGTGGGGGGGGGGGGGGGGGGCTGGGGGGGAGTAGAGATTGGGTGTGAAAGACAAGGGAATGATAAAAAAGGAATGTGGACTGTCACGATATCACTCTGATCTACTAGAGGGGTGTTGTACATCAGTCATTCAGAAGGTCCCTTACAGGGCCCCCATACCAAGTGTAACATCAGGCAAGGAGATTATTGGCCTAATCGAAAGTTAAACCGGAGAGACTACAAGGAGTTTATACTGGTCAGTGGTTTCGAAAGTGACGCCAACAGGCCCAAGTTGGTGTGAATTTGGAGGGGGAATCATTTGCCAGACTGATGAGTTCTTCCATATCAGCAGTTTTTTTGCAGGCATATAAACCATACAGAGAGGAGTGTGGGTCATGCCCCAATGGATCGCAATACACATTTTGGCTGCATTCTCCATGTGCATGGCGAGCGATTTGTAATAAACTCTGTGGGAGAGGGACCTGTGATGAACAAGGAGTTGCGCAGGTGAGTAATCTAAGGTGTAGATCGTCATTTGAGAAATCAGAGTGTACCTTAGGCCAAAAGAGTTGCAGTTAAGGGCAGGCCCACCAGATAGTGTAACAGCGTACCATCGTCCTGGTTTGGGTTAAATTTATGTAGCAGAGCAGGAGTCCGGTACCATCTCGATATAAACTTATAGCAATTTTCTTGCGTCGTTACATTAACAGATCCTTTATGTGCGTTAAAAAGAATGTGATACCATTCTTCAGGAGAAGGGGCTGTGTCAAAGTCTCTCGTTTCCAGGCTGTACAGGCCTTTCCTGCATTAGAGGGCCTATTCAGGAAGAGGACGGTACGAATCGAGGAGATAACATTTTGTTGGGGTTGTTGTTGGAATGTATGCTCTCCAAAGGGAGCAAGAAGCATTAAAATGCGCCAAGGAGCAAAGAAAATTGGCTCAGCTGAAGGCAGGTCCACATTGGTAATGGAGTGTCCGGCAATTGTGAGATCAGTTCTGCTCTGTTCAATTGTTTACCATTTCGGAAGAAATTATGGGCCCTAAGAAAGGGGTTGGGAGCCGCACCTGAAAGGAACTTGTCAGACATCCTGGGCGGGAAGTCTCCGTGAAAGTGATCAGGTGTCATGGGTCCACCAACCGAGAAGAGGCCATGCTTCGCAATGACCTCTCGGAAAAATGCCAGCGCAGGACCAATGAGTAGGTGAAGAGAATAAGGGAGGTGGCATGCTAACAAACAAAGGGTAATCTCTAGGGAGAGAGTTGAAAAGGATGCCTCAAATGTTACTCCGTTTTTGATTCACCTATGAACATTCCAGGCCATGATCCGCGTTAGGTGACAAACCCAGTAATAATAGCGTAGGTCTGAGACCCATAACTTCTTTTTGTTTTGGAAAGACTAGTTGGCCATAGCTAATTCTAAGTTTTTTTTATGCTGCTATAAAAAGGTTACACAAAGTCTCTTGTAGGACCTAAAGAACGTAGAAGGTAGTTGTATCAGAATCACCTGTAAGAGATGAAGCAGGCGGGTAAAACTTTCATCTTTAGAAAACCCAGCTAATAGGCTTGTCCCATCTACGGAGGTCTTCTGCCACTGTGCATAAGACAGGCAAGACATTTTTAGAATATAGATGAAACAGGCAGGCAGGAAATTGAATGCCTAAGTAGGTGATGGCATCTAGCTGCCATGTGAAAGAGAAATTCTTTTGGCACTGTGAAACAGAGGCGAGCAAAGTGATATTAGGGCATGAAATTTATTGAAGTTCATTTTAAAGCTGGAGATATAATGAAAAAAAGGCAAAGTCTTTCAGTAAGTTGGGGAGTGTAGTATGGGGTTCCGTAAGGAATAGTAAATTTAATCGGCAAATGGTGCCAATTTATATGCGCAAACCGCTAGCTACAGTTATGCCCTTAAGGTCATTATTTGCTCAGAGGCAGCATATAAAGGGTTCCAATGTATACTTTTATATTATTATATCTCCTAAAACGTAAGGTCTCCGCTCCTGTAACTCCATCCGGTGTTTCCTGTAATGGGTGCTGGCTGGGCAGGAGTCTGTCTAACTCCTATACTGTGGATATGCATAGCGAAAGGTTCCAAACACCGCACACCCAGTAAAGCCATTCGTAAACCGGTGAAAGCAGCCTCACCCAGCTTTATCCCAAGCCATGTCACGCCACCAACGCATTTCACATCATTCACAGGGCTTAATCATGGAGGTCGTATTTGGTAGCCTAACCAAATAATGTACTATTAAGATAACTGCTTGCTTTATAGAACCCTGTCTATAGAAAGATGGTTGGATTTGTTAATGGAAGACATTGCGCTTCTGGTATTTCTGCAGGCAGAATAGTGCTTATTACATTGTAAGATCATGGCAACCACTTTACCCACCCTTCAAAAATGGTTGCTTTAGTGATTAAACTCAAATATTTTTAGGCACAGAATCAGAGGCAAAGGCTAGAACAGTTTAAATGTCCATTTACACTTGTGCATTGTGGCAACGCCCACCAAATACAACCAATAAAGCTGCCCATACATTATTCAATTTTTTCTTTTAGATTTACCAAAACTATATAATATGAGGTCAAACCTAAACACTTTTTCAATTTGTATGCAATCAGGCAGGCCTTTGCACTACATGGTTGAAGGATATTCTAAAGGAAATTGAATAAGAAAATTGCATAATGTATGACCAGCTTAACACGCATACATGCTACAATACAGAGCAATGCACACGCTCTATGTGCGGTATGTTGCAGTGTGAGTTTTTGTGATTGGTACCCCAGTGCATTGTACAGTACAGCACGATGCACTTCATATACCGTGTGTTGTAATGCACTGCAATTTAAAAGGAACTTTTTTATCCACTTTGGGACAGCCATAGGCTGCTCTAAAGCGATGTTAAAACTTGCCATAATGCATGTTAATGTATTTTGTCTATGCGTTGTGTGTGGAGCAGAAGATGACTCTAATGGGGCGTACACACGGTCGGACTTTTCAGCTACAAAAGTCCGACAGCCTGTCCGACAGACTTTCGACTGACTTTTGGCGGACTTTCGACGGACTTGCGGCGGACTTTCTAACGAACAGACTTGCCTACACACGATCACACAAAAGTCCGTCGAATTCTTACGTGATGACGTACACCGGACTAAAATAAGGAAGTTCATGGCCAGTAGACAATAGCTGCCCTAGCGTCGGTTTTTGTCCGTCGGACTAGCATACAGACGAGCGGATTTTTCGACCGGTCTCGAGTTTGACGGAAAGATTTGAAGCATGTTTCAAATCTAAAGTCCGTCGGATTTGAGGCTGAAAAAGTCAGTTGAAAGTCCGGAGAAGCCCACACACGATCGGATTTCCAGCCAGCTTTAGTCCGTCAGCGTCCGTTGGACTTTTGTAGCTGAAAAGTCCGACCGTGTGTACGCGGCATGAGAAGTTCTTATGGATCTAGCTCTATTGATATAGATATGTCCATATTGTTGGGTTGATAGTTTGAATCCCTCATCATTGCATGAAATGTCTGGTTATTTTAGGAATATCTATTCAGGTGCCACTGCTGACTGAAAGAACTAGATTTGCATCCCTACAGCTGGAGAGGCATTGAATGTAAGCCAGAAGGCACAGGGACTCTCGGAAGTCGTGGAGACGGGTGACGAGGTGCCTTCTAACACCTGACAGATTCAGCTGTGCAGCAGGTATGGGAGGAGGAGAGAGATAAAACAGCACAGGAACTGACAGGGAGTTCATTAGTCTGAAACCAGCAGCCATTATTCTATTTTATAGAGCAGGCTGTTCTGTAATTAAAACTTCCAAGTGTTTCTGAGAAGAAGGAAAAACACAATTATCTTCTTATATAAGACATTTCATTACAAAGCAAAACGCCTCATACGTGCCTATCCTTTGATAGCGCAGTCAGAATTATGTCTTAAATCAAAAGCAGCTATATAATCAGGTGCAGCCTTTGATGTTCTGTTGGGCTCTACCAAGAATGAGGTTTCATTGGTGGTAGGTATTAGAATTATTATTTATTATAATTTTTTATTTTTTTTTGTTTTATGGCATAAAATATAAAACCTACCACAAAATTTAATAAAGAGGACTTTCATTATGCCTCTTATAGTGAAAATCAAGATCAGTCAACAAAACTGATTAAGTGCCGGTTCACACTGATGCGGGTTCATGGCGAATTTGATGCGTCAAGCACATTCTAAATTCGCATGTCATCCATAAAGTCATTGTTTTCAATGACCGTCGTTCACATACATGCGTTGCGATTCCCCTACGAATGCGATGCGATAAAAAAAAGGGTCTTGTGCGAGTTTACTGCGTTGTGTTGCGAATTTAGCCGCCATAGACATCAATGTAAATCGTTCTGGAATCGCATTGTTGGTTCAGATATGTGCGAATTCCACCACACTACTCTCCACAAAAACCAGGAAATACACAGGAAGTTAACACCTTTTTTTCTTTTTCCATTATGATTCCATTGGCTAGAACATCAATCGCAGCTATGACCAACTCCTGAAATTCGCAGGAAAAATGCGTTAAATTCGCGGTAAAATCGCACCTCACACAGGACAAAAAAACGGAACAAATTTGCAGCGCAGCAGTGTGAACCGGCACTCAAACTTAAACAATATCTTATTACAAAATTACATATTAAAAAAACGCCCTACAAGGGCCTATAATATCAGGGTAAGGTACCTGATCTGATCAGGGCCGTCTTTAGCGCAGGACAAACGGGGCACTTGCCCTGGGCCCAATCTTTGTTGGGGGGCCCGCGCTAGCCGTGAATTGGGGCCCCGATGACGGCTTTGCAGAGCGCACAGAGGATACGGGAGGCTGTATTCCGCACTAGCCAGCTGGGAGGGGGCGGGGCCGGGAGCTCCACTGGCGCTCTGACCCCGCCTACGTGCAGCCTGTGTACTCGGAAAAGAGCGTCTGTAGTGAGAGCCAGTGATCGGAGTGGGAGCGTCAGTGGAGCTCCCGGCCCCGCCCCTCTATACTGGCTGGTGAATACAGAGGTCCGGGGGCGGGGCCGGGAGCTCCAATGATACTCCCACTCCGATCACTGGCTCTCACTACAGACGCTCTTTTCCGAATACACAGGCTGCACGTGGGGGGGTCAGAGCGTCAGTGGAGCTCCCGGCCCCGCCCCTCAGATGGCTAGCGTGGGAATACATCCTCCCGTGTCCTCTGTGCGCTCTGCAAAGCTGTCATCGGGGCCCCAATTCACGGGTGACGCGGGCCCCCCAACAAAGCATCAGTGGAGCTCCAGGCTGTTGTAGTAGGAGCAGAGAGTGGAAGCCCCGCCCACACACCTGAATGTATGTAGTTCGTTTGGCTGGCCAGGTATGTCCTTACACCCATAAAATGCCTGAATGTTTAAACCCTGAGCTGTGTTATTAAACTGTAAAGCTGTGCATTGCTGAAAGTTCTCTGACCATCTCCTGTATAATGTCTGCAGTCTCTGATGGTCTCCTGCAGAATGTCCGCAGTCTCTGATGGTCTCCTGCAGAATGTCCGCAGTCTCTGATTGTCTCCTGCAGTATGTCCACAGTCTCTGATTGTCTCCTGCAGTATGTCCGCAGCCTCTAATTGTCTCCTGCAGTATGTCCGCAGTCTCTGGTAATCTCCTGCAGTATGTCCGCAGTCTCTGATTGTCTCCTGCAGTATGTCGGCAGCCTCTAATAGTCTCCTGCAGTATGTCCGCAGTCTCTGATTGTCTCCTGCAGTATGTCCGCAGTCTCTGGTGATCTCCTGCAGTATGTCCGCAGTCTCTGGTAATCTCCTGCAGTATGTCCGCAGTCTCTGGTAATCTCCTGCAGTATGTCCGCAGTCTCTGGTAATCTCCTGCAGTATGTCCGCAGTCTCTGGTAATCTCCTGCAGTATGTCCGCAGTCTCTGGTAATCTCCTGCAGTATGTCCGCAGTCTCTGTCTCCTGCAGTATGTCCGCAGCCTCTGATTGTCTCCTGCAGTATGTCCGCAGTCTCTGATTGTCTCCTGCAGTATGTTCGCAGTCTCTGATTGTCTCCTGCAGTATGTCCGCAGTCTCTGGTAATCTCCTGCAGTATGTCCGCAGTCTCTGGTAATCTCCTGCAGTATATCCGCAGTCTCTGATTGTCTCCTGCAGTATGTCCGCAGTCTCTGATTGTCTCCTGCAGTATGTCGGCAGCCTCTAATAGTCTCCTGCAGTATGTCCGCAGTCTCTGATTGTCTCCTGCAGTATGTCCACAGTCTCTGATTGTCTCCTTCAGTATGTCCGCAGTCTCTGATTGTCTCCTGCAGTATGTCCGCAGTCTCTGATTGTCTCCTGCAGTATGTCCGCAGTCTCTGGTAATCTCCTGCAGTATGTCCGCAGTCTCTGGTAATCTCCTGCAGTATGTCCGCAGTCTCCAATTGTCTCCTGCAGTATGTCCGCAGTCTCTGGTAATCTCCTGCAGTATGTCGGCAGTCTCTAATTGTCTCCTGCAGTATGTCTGCAGTCTCTAATTTGTCTCCTGCAGTATGTCTGCAGTCTCTAATTGTCTCCTGCAGTATGTCTGCAGTCTCTGGTAATCTGCAGTATTTCCACAGTCTCTAATTGTCTCCTGCAGTATGTCCGCAGTCTCTGGTAATCTCCTGCAGTATGTCCGCAGTCTCTCAACCTCTCCTGTAGTATGTCTGCACTCTCTGACACTCTCCTGTAGTATGTGTATTATTATGCCCCTTTACTTGCTCAATTATTTGGGATTGCTCCACTGCTCAGTGAGAGGTAATGATGTGCATTAACCTCTAGCAACCAATCAGTGAACAGTAGTGATCTGCTTTAATCTCTAGCAACCAATCAGTAAGTGGTAATGATGTGCTGTAACCCCTAGCAACCAATTAGTGAGCGCTAATAAATGTACATTAACCTCTAGCAACCAATCAGCAAGCAGAAATTATGTGTTGTAAACTCTAGAAACCAGCCAGTGAGCAGTAAGGATAGGCTGTAACCTCTGGCAAACAATTGCAATAG